>CAUYQV010154628.1:0-24431 GCA_963574575.1 Galagoides demidoff | reverse complement strand
TTTTTTTTTTGAGACGGAGCCTCAAGCTATCCCCCTCGGTAGAGTGCCATGGCATCACAGCTCATAGCAACCTCCAACTCCTGGGCTCAAGCGAGTCTCCTGCCTCCGCCTCCCAAGTAGCTGGGACCACAGGCGCCCGCCACAACACCCGGCCATTTTTTTTTTGGTTGCAGCCGTCATTGTTGTTTGGTGGGCCCGGGCTGGGGATTCGAACCCGCCACCTTAGGTGTACGTGGCTGATGCCTTAGCCGATTGAGCCACAGGCGCCGAGCCATAAAACTTCTTGAATAAAATATCAAGCCTTGAGTTAGACAAAGATTTCTCTTCTGTGATACCAAACATATGGTTCATAAAAGAACATATTGATAAACTGGATTTCATCAAAATTTAAAATGCCTGCACGTCAACAGACACTGTTAAGGAAAAATACAAGACATAGAATGAAAAAAAGTATTTGCAAAATGTGTATCTAATAAAAGACTTATGTCTACACTATATAAGATCTCATTAACAAGGGATAAACTACTGACATATGAAAACCATGGACGAGGCCCGGCACCCATAGAACAGTGGTTACAGTGCCAGCCACATACACATACACAGCGGGTTCAAACCCACCCTGGGCCAGCTACACAACAATGACAACTGCAACAACAACAACAAAATAGCTGGGCATTGTGGCAGACGTCTGTAGTCCCAGCTCCTTGGGAGGCTGAGGCAAGAGAATCACTTAAGCCCCAAGAGTTTGAGGTTGCTGTGAGCTGTGACATCACAGCACTCTACCCAGGACAACATAGTGAGACTGTGTCTCAAAAAAAAACTATGGATGAATTTCAAAAGAATTATGCAGAGTGAAAGAAGCAAGATAATGAGAAGTACAAATGGTTTGATTCCATTTATATAAAACTGTAAGAAGTACAAACTCATGGTGATAGTGAGCAGCTCAGTGGCTTTGTTGGGATGCGGTGGCAGGGGGTGGAGGGGAGAGGAGGGGACGGGACAGGGACAGGAGGAGACTTCTGGGAGTGATGGATATGTTCATTATCTTGATTGCAGCAGTGGGTTCATGGGCATATACATATATCAAAATATATCAATTTTTTTTGCAGTTTGGCCAGGGCCAGGTTTGAACCTGCCACCCCCAGTATATGGGGCCAGCGCCCTACCCACTGAGCCACAGGCACTGCCCCCAGTATCAAATTGTTTATTGTAAGCTAATGGGGAAAAGAATTGTCCGGTTCTTCACCTTCCAAGGGTAGAGCTCATAGTCTATACATCCATAATTCAGGTACTAAGGGAGCACTCAATTACCCTAGGGCCAAAGAAATAAAGGTCATAAATAATTTAGCCTAATAAATCCAAAAATCAATCCAAGACTTGTTTAAGAGGGAAAATTTAGGAAAGAGAACCCAATTAGCAGATATGAAGTCACTGCTGGGAAACGCAAACATTCCAGAAAGAAAGTTATCAGCCCTGCTGAAGCCCCTTCCATATTTATGCTGCCTGCTCATCCCTAGTAAACCAAGCCAATGTTTCATGGCAGTGGGTGAGGGAGGGTAAGCTCTGCTCCCCTCCTCCTCTGTCTGGTTGAGCTCATGGGCTGCCTGCCACAAGGGACAAAGTCCATACCACTAGGAGGAGCGACTCACATTGGGAGTGTGGAAGGGGGTCAAGGGATGGGAGCCCAAGGGGACCCAGGTGCAGGCCAGGCAGTCCCAAAGAGCATTCTGCCTCTCCCTGCCCCACTCTGCACCAGTCACCACCATCAAAAGATGAAGTTAGTCCTGACGGTGATGGACGGAGTTCCAAGTTACCTGCACCCCCATATTGCCCATGCTAGTCTCCACAAAATTCTGAAATGTGCAGGCATTTTCCCCCATGAGATGGGAGAGACCATACCCCATCCCAGAAAAAACTTTCTGCTGGTCACCATCCTCTAAAGGAGCACACTATGCACTGTCACCTGCAATGTGCCAGCCAATTTTCTAAGACAAACTGTGGATATTCCACATGAGCAACAAGGGATGAGCTTCTGCCAATAGTTGTATGCTGCAACCAGCATTAGCCTGACGGACAGTGGGCATTGAGTAATTAACTAAAATCGTAACAAATTGCCAAGTACCACAAAAATCACTATTTTATCTGAAGAAAAGAAAAGGGCTTCTCATTTCTCTCTCTTCTTTGGTATCTACATCAAAGCTCATGGCTTCCCTGATCCCATAGCATCCTCTCTACACCTTCCTCCACTCTCCAGCAGTCCGGAGCTGAAGGGTGCTCTGATGCTGCCTTCCCCACACAAGGCCCGTGCCCTCCAGGGCCTTCTGAGAGATCCTGCTGTGCATTTCCCACCACAGCCTTACATGGTGACTCCAGTCCCAGGTATTCCCGGTGCTGAGGCAATGTTTCACTGCAGCGGGTCCCAAGGTCAGCTCATTCCCCTCCAGCAGCCAGAGCCCACCCACACTCACACTCCTGACCCCTTTGCAGCCCTCCCTGCTCTGTTTCCATAGCATTCATTAACTCCTGTCACGCTATCTGGTTTCTTTACTTACTGTGTTAATCATCTGTCTCCCTCCTCTAGAATGGGAGCCTCACAAGGACAGGGAATTGGCCTGTTTGGTTTTTACATGTATCCCAACCCCTCAGAACAGTCACTGGCATATACTAAGTGTGACATGGCACAGTCAGGCTCAAGGCATGACGGGCAGCTGGGCAGCTGACTGAGGTTGGAGAGTGAGGCAGGTCCTGGATAGCGGGGAGAATGTTACCTTGGAGATGATGGAGGTGGCATCCCTCCCACCTGTCTCCCTAAAAAGCTTACCTGTTGCTTCTGATTTCATAGGCTTCTTTAGACAACCTCCACAGCAGCCCTGGTTTTTAACTACAGTTTTCAGATAGAACTACTATGTTCTATCATAGTCAACCCCTTCCCTGCTCTGGAACTCACTTCAAATTAGGCCTACCAAATGATAAAGCTGGAAGAAACCAAAAAGATCTTGCTTATATTTTTAGTTTGGAACTAAAATTATGCTGTGGGTACTCTTCCAACCCTGAGCTTCCCACTCAACAAATATGACTCCTAGTCGTTTCTATGTTATCCTCCCCTCCTCTCACACACAAAGTGACTGTGTGAAGCTGTGGATTTAGAGAAAGGGCCCAGAAGCAAGGTAGTAGGACACAACACCAGGGTACCCCAGCATCCTTCTCCAGGACTGACTCCTGTCTCCCTGAGGAGCCCAAACCCCAACCTGAGAACCATGACTTGAAATAAAATCATGAAACCAGGAGGAATAGGGTCAAGCCAATCTAAACGGTCTCCATTCTCTCTACCCTCCTTCCCACATTGGCAGCAAAGTGCTCTCTCAGGAAGAAGAATCAGTTTCCGCTTTGGCAAAGAGATGGGAGGATGACAGGTGAAGTGTCAGGGCCCATTCATTCCCTGTAGGAGCTTGCTTTGCTTGGTGAGGCAAGGGGAGTTGACTGATGCCAGAAAGTTAAACTGCTGGGAACACAAAAATGAATCCTGAAAAATAGTCAGGTCTAGGTACCTCTAATGACTGTCCAAATCTTTGATCTGCTGCCCTCACCTCAGCAAAGGAGCCTTTCATTAATTCAGCCAGAGGTCCTAGGGGACTTATGCCTTTCAGAGCAAACCTGAGCATCTGCCTCTGGCTGCAGAGTCCCTCAGAACACTCCCTGCCAGCTGCTGCCGTCCATCAATGATCAGAGAAGAGGAGCACTCAGGCCTTGTGCTTGACCATGGGAAGAAATCATAGGGGGTAGCACAGGGATTAAATAAAGAGACTATGACGGGGTCTCCCCTGACAGTGTCTCTTCGATCCATGGAATTGGTAAACTGGAAGGTGGGTCCTTGCCAGGGGAAGGAAGCCACAGCAGACACCACACTGCACAAAAGCACCCATGTGAGAAACCAAGGCCTGTGAATACTCTTTTCTCTCTGGGCCTGTCTTCCCACAGGAGATACAGTCAGCACCTCCAAGCAGAGCCTAGATCCTGACAGGCCAGACAAATGAAACAGGGAGACCCCACTCCCACCCCAGGACTCCTGTCACTCGCCCTAACTGCCCCTTCTCAGCCTCAGGCCTCCTCCCTCTTCATGCCACCCCTGCTAATTCCCAGGCCAACCTTTACCCAATTCCAGAGAGGCTTGGAGAAAGCTGTTCACCTCCTAATCCCTCTGCCACGTGAGGAGCTAAGCTGGTTTCCAGGTTCCAGACACAGAGTCCCAGCACCCAGCTTAGTCCCCAGACTCCCACTTATGCCCTGGGACAGCCCCAGCTGTCCCCATTATTCCCTAAATGAAGAGAGCCCAGGCCTAAATTTCTGAACATGCACATGGAGTGTCCAGGGCTGGTAAGAAAGAGGAAGACCTCCCATCTTCCCTCACAACACAGACTGAGCAAAGTCCTGTGATTCCAGGCCACAGGCCAGAAATTCCTAAGAAGAAAGGACATTCTCATCCCTCCAGGAAAACACAAGTTAACTTCCAGCCTCAGGGCCAATCCCTGATTGCCATAGAACAAAAGTCCATAGGCCCAGAGGACCTCCCTTACGTTCCTCCAGAGCTCCCCTCCACTCTGTGTTGGATGGTTTCTCTCCAAAACCACTGTGAGACTCAAACATGATACATTTGAAGGCTCCTAGTCGCCTGCAATCCTCCTCTCAGCATTTTCCCCCACTGGCCTACCTCTGAGGGCCACATTCCAGCCAAGGCTACAACCTCACTATAAAACCAGACCCCAGAGCCTCAACTCTCATAAGCGTCACCCATCAACAAGAAGATGCTCCTGGCTTGGTGCCTGTGGCTCAAGTGGCTAAGGTGCCAGCCACATACACCTAAGGTGGCGGGTTCGAATCCAGCCCAGACCCGCCAAACAACAATGATGGCTGCAACCAAAAAATAATTGGGCGTTGTGGCGGGCGCCTGTGATCACAGCTACTTGGGAGGCAGAGGCAGGAGACTCGCTTGAGCCCAGGAGTTGGAGATTGCTGTGAGCTGTGAAGTCACAGCACTCTACCCAGGGGGATAGCTTGAGGCTCTGTCTCAAAAAAAAAAAAAAAGAAGACATGCCTCACCCACAGGTTAGCTGCAGCCTCCAGCACTTGGGAAATCTCTCTGGGCTTCCAAGGCATTCCCTGAATGTGTGCAAAAGTACTGCCATGGCTGTGGGTATAGAAGAGTCACCCTGAGGGCTGGAATAGGGGGAAGGAGAAGTCAATAATACACAGGGAAGAGTCAGAGTGAATGCTCCCCCCACAGCATGCACACACACACTCAGACACATGCACACATTTAAAGTGGGAAACTTTTAAAGGAAGAAGTGCTGGTGTCAAAAAGAGATTAGGTATGGGATGGCTTAGGGAACATCCTGGTGCCAGCAAACACAAGGCCAAGGCTGAGGAATTTTAAGACCACAGAACAGTTTGGTCTTAACATCATCATCACCAACATAGCTACCATTTATTACAAACTTTACACACATTCTCTCTAATCCTTACAACCTAGAAAAGTAGGCAGAAACAGCCACTGAGGCTCTGAGAGACACTTAGTAGCAGAGCCAGAATCCAAACTCTGATCCACCTGCTCTGAGCTCTCACGTGCCTGGCATCATGCTGTATGAAAAAGAGCCCTAGGAAAGGCGTGGGAGTCTGTCTAGGTCTCAGTCTCCTGCAGGGTGTCCTTAATGACCGTAAGGTCCTTCTAACTCCAGCATTCTATGTGTCTCTATGGGACTCCCCAAGGTGAGGGAAGTACCGGAGATGAAAGCATCCAGCGGCTCTCACCTCCCCCATTTTTGTAGCAGAGATAGGGAAACCTCCAGACGTTGCCTAAGCCAATGATCTCCCCCGCCACTGACAGCACAAACTCCATCTTGTTGTTCCAGTGCCCCCGCTCCAGGGTGCCATCTTCCTCCGCCTTTTCCACGACTGGATACATTGGTTTTGTCTCCCCATTACTGGTTGTGCCTGGGACTCTGCTGTCCATTCCACCTGGAAGACAAATGGGAATCTCTGTGACTGTTGGGAACCCCAAAAGGAAAGCCCTCCTTCTCCCTTCACCAGCAAATTCCCAGGAGAATCCATGCACTGGAGAGGGTGAATTCCCACTCCCTCTCTGCAGACCCCTGTCCTCCTTAGCATCTTTTATTGGGAGAGGCTGGGCAATGGTGACTGAGAATATGTATTCCTTTCCTGTCTCAGGAACAAAGTTGCTTCCACAACACAAACTCTGTTGAGTTGTGAGCATGAACACATTCAATGGCCCTTGTGTTGTCTAAGCTCTCCCTGCCACTGTACAATCAGCCTTGTCTGTAATTCCATGTGCTGGGGGACATCAAAAGGATGGGATTTTACACATCCTCACAGCACCAATTTCCCATGCAGGAATTTAAGGAAATAATTTTGACTGTGGGTAAAAGATTTGGCACTAAGGATGTTCATTATTTATAAAAGCAAAAGATTAGAAAGCACATACATGTTCAAAAATAGTAGATAGTTTAATAAATTATGTCAGATTCATACAATAGCCTACTATATAGTCATTGAAAACCATGCTGCAGAAAGAAAAATGCATATTGAAATAGAAGGATGTTCAAAATACTTGACGTGGGAACAGTACATACGAAATGATTGTGCCTCGCAAATATTTTATAAAGTATTTATATGCATTGAAAGATTGAGCTATCCACCAAAATATTTCTCTTTCAATGGTTGAATTATAGGAATAACTTCTATATTTTTATTAAAGAACATGATTTATCTTTGTAATATAAAAATGAAAGCCTTTTTTGTTTGTTTGTTTGGGGGCTGTTCTATACATTCCAAAAAGCCAGTTTTTTAAAACATCTTGTCAGAAGAATGACAGAGGCCAGATGGGACCAGAAACTGCCACTCCAAGGAGGTTATCTGTCCAGGTGTCCACCTCTCTCTGAAATCAGCCTAAGAGAAAGATGAACTGTGGGCTCTTTTTTTCTGTTGGTGATGACAAATGTAGGCATGTGTTCCAGTGGACAAGACAACATAAAATAAGTAAAGAGCCACAGTTCAAACCCTCCCCTACACTAACTGCCGTGGGGGAAAGAGGATGCGACAGGCTGCCATAGACTAGGCACTTGACACACATTCACCGCCCACAACCCGAGCTGTGAGTGTTATTACCTCCTCTTTGTAAATAAGGAGGCTGCAGCTCAGAGAGGTTAAACAAGGTGACTAGGGCCCCTTCGTCAGTAAGTTGCACAGCCAGGACTCGCACCAGCTCGGCCCCTGCTCTTTCGGGCAGATTTCAGATTTGTGAGGCACAATCCTTGTCCCTTCCATTACGTGGACTGCCCATGTTTAGCACCAAGCATCTTCTACTGACTTCCCTGATTTTATACGACAGCCCCCTTTTCTGGACAAGTGAGCAGGCGGATTTTTATGCTAACAAAAGTTTCTCAGTAGGGGCCCCTTCTAGCCACAGATTCTGTCCCTCACCTCCAGTCGGGCTACTGGAGGGATCTAGAAAATTAGAAAGTCGGGGAACAGTAGGCACCTTTGATTATTTGATAAGTTAGAGAATGGGCTCCAAAGACTGTGGGCTATGAAAGAAAAGCTCAAACAACTAGTCCCAAGAGTGCTCCTCAGCCCTTTAGGGAAGGTTTTCTAAGAAGGATGCTGGGTCTGGGCCCCCCCTTACCATCTGATGGACGGCTCCACTGATGGAAACCATCTCCCTTACTTCTTCATCCTCCCAAACCCTAGAGGAATCAGTAGCTCTCTCCTCGGTCCTTTAGCCTCATTATAGTTGTGGAGGGAACGTGTTACAGTTGAAAGGACACAGCTATATAGAGTCAGAAAAGGCCAGGTTCAAACCTTGATTTTTTTCTCATACCACTGCTCAGCCTCAGAAAAGTTAATAAATGACCCTAAGCCTTAGTTTGCTCATCTGTTAAAGGGATGATAGGAAATACTTGGCTATAAGAATCAAATGAGGAAATACAAACACACACACTTAGTGGAATCAAGGCACTCAAATTTTTACTTTCAATCTTGTCGAAGAATTAATCATCTCGTTTTGCGGAGAAAAAAAGCCTTCGTTTCCCTGGACTTAAACTCAAATGTCTTTCCTCTCTGTCTGGGGTTCTCTTTTTCCAAACCATATTGTCCCTTCAGTCAACATCTACCCAAGTTTAGCATGTCAAGAAGATGGCATATAGTCTCTGCATATGCACACATAAATGTCAGAAACATATCATCAAAAGTCCTTTGGTTGTAAGCTCTACAGATCCCACCAACCTGCATTCTGAGACCCAGAAACAGAAAAAAACAGGGGGAAAAAGAGAAGAAAGCATTCCGAACCTTAGTGAAGTTGTTGCCTGAGGTCCAGTCAGGGGAGAAGAATTATCCAAAGGGGAAGGGAAAGGTGCTGGCTATTTAAAGTGTGGGGGAAGAACGCCTCTGTGGCACTTGTAATTCTAAACTTGGCCCAGCCCACATTCCATGCTCCTGCCTCCCCTCCTCTTTTGTCCCCTCCCCTCGGCCACCAGACGACCCACACAACAGTGATTTCACAGCCTGGCGAGTGTGTGCACCCTGCAGGTCAGGCCAGTTGCCCGCGAGCTGTCTTCTCTGCAGCTCGCTTTGCTCTTCCTTCTTGGTGACCTCAGGGTCTCTCTAGAGAGGGATCCTGCCTTCTATACCTTTGTCCAACCCAAGAGCTCCTACAAAGAATAGTTTTTCCTTTGGTCAGGTGCTGGGCAGATTAATTTAAAAGTATATACCTTACCTTTTTGGAGCTTGCAATCTGGAATGGACAATGATTGAATTTGGAGCTTGCAATCTGGAATGGACAATGATTGAGAATAAAGATACCTATAGATTACAGAACTCTGAGAAGTCAGAGAAACGTCCTACACATGCAAACATGCACTCATTTATATACATATAGAAAAAGTCTGAAAACATACTCACTACTAGTTAACAGTACTTTCATTTGGAGGGTAGGAGTGGAATCAGGAGATGACAGTAATGAAGATTTTTTGCTTATGCCCTTTAAGCCTCAATATTGCTTGAATTTTTAAATGATATGCTAGAATTTGTTCAGATAATTGTTTAAATCAATAGAGGAAAGGAAGTGTCAGGGTTTAAAACAAAGCAAAGCACTAAGTGCGTCATAAGTGAAGGAGCTGGTGGCGGGTGCGAGGCGGAGGTTATCAAGGGAGCTTCATTTTTAGGCAGCTGTAGGAAGGAGGGGATCATTCATTTAGTTTGGGGCCAGAGGACCCCGGCATTTTCTGCTCGGCCACCTGCTGACATGCAGCAGAGACCTGCGGGAGCTCTCAGGGGCTGAGTCCTGCTCCCATTGCTTCCAGCTGTGGTCTTGAGCAAGATATTCAACATGACAAGCCCTGAAACGGTAGCTAATTATTTACCCTCTCTCCAGGGATTATGCACAGTAAGCAGGGACATCTTCATGAAGGGGATAGGATTGAGAGATCAGGACAGACGCCAGACTATGAGAATGGGTTATGGGGGCCTCAGGTGGGCAGGAAGGATGACTGTATGAGGTCATAACAAATGTGCCTGGTGGGACAGAGAGCTGTGAAAAGAAAAAAGGTAAAGCAGAGATTCTGGGGTGGTTTCCATTTCTTGTATCCTTATACACCTCTAGGACATGGGGCCTGGGAAGCTGATCCCTCGGGAGCCCCTCACCCAGCTTCCTGGAGACTAGTAAAACTAGTAGTCTTATGTTTCACCGCCCCTGTCCCTCTCCCCCTCTCAGCATACATTGTTGGGTTCACTATGTACAGCAGTAGACTCCAGGGCCTCTGAGAGAAGCTGCAAATATGCAATGAAGCCCATCTTCAAAGCGATCTATTGATGTCCATGTTTGCTTACTGCTGAGTGATTCCTGCTCACAGACTATTGCTCCAGCTACCAGGAGAGCAGAGATACTGTATATCCTTGGCAGGGTAACACACCTCTCCAATGTCCTCACTTGTGTGAGCAGTTGGAATCCCCAGTTTTCACCAAGGCCTCCAGCGATCCTGAGTGCATCTTGCGTTGCTGCCCTTGTGTGAAGGAACGTCCAGTTTTACTTGCTGACCCCTTTGTTTTTATATAACTACCACCATGTTACCATTTGGATTGCTGTTTTATTCTTCTCCAAATCTTTGTTACCCTCTTTTCTCCCTATAAAGTGGGAATGGATACAATAGGACTTTTGCTCTGCTTGGGTTGACAAGTGTAAGAAAAACAAGAAAAGAACGCATGAGAACCACTGGCAGGCAAGTGTCGGAAGCTGTCCCCACGGCATCCTGCCTGGGCTGCAGCCAGGCAGGCAGGGCAGGCCGGGCATCTCCCTCACTTGCCGTCATCCTTTGGTCTCCTGGGTGCAAAGTCAAGAAACCTGAGACCAGGTAATAATCAGAATAGTATTCATGAGTTCTTACTCAAGAGGCTGCATAAGTTTTAAGACTCGGTAGAGACTGCTAGTGAGGATAACTGAAGGCGGTCTCCCCAAACTGGATTGTGTGGGGAGCGAAGGGAACCATTGGCAAAGCATGCAAAGGATGTCTTGGTTTGTATCAAATTGACCCTGGGCATATTTAAATGTCAATATGCCACAGTATACTCCCTCAACAATTTTTTGTCTCTACTAGGGGTGAAATAAGTATAAATAAATTTTAAAAGAAACATGATTTATTTCAAAAGGAACATTGGTGAGCAACATCAACACTGGAATGGTGGTGAAGGAAGTGGGGGGTTCTTCTCCTCTGGAGAGCTTTAAATTAAGAAGCGTAGTCCTGTACTCACAGAGTCATAAACACGTTGGCTTTGTCACTTTTTTTTTTTTTGTACAGACAGAGTCTCACTTTATCGCCCTTGGTAGAGTGCCATAGCAGCACACAGCTCACAGCAACCTCCAGCTCCTGGACTTAGGTGATTCTCCTGCCTCAGCCTCCCAAGTAACTGGGACTACAGGAGCCCACCACAACGCCCGGCTAAATATGTTGGCTTTTAAAATATCCCACTGAAAGAAAAGCAAGGAGCAAGCGGAATAAACTAAACAGCAAATTACAGCTTGCTAAAACCAAACAAAAAAAAATTTTTTTTTGAGGCAGAGTCTCACCCTATTACCCACGCTAGGGTTGCTGAAGCATCACCAAGCTCAGCAATCTCAAACTTCTGAACTCAAGCAATCCTCCTGCTTCAGCTTCTTGAATAGCTGGGACTATAGGCACCATCCCCAGCTAATTTTTCTATTTTTATAGAGACGGGGGTCTCACTCTTGCTCAGGCTGGTCTTGAACTCCTGATCTCTAGGGATCCTCCCACCTCAGCCCCCTCAAAATTAGCTGAGCACCTCTAGCCCCAGCACCTCAGAAGGCTGAGGCAGGAGGATTGCTTGAACCTAAGTGTTTGAGGCTAAGTGAGCTATGATGATGCCACAGCACTCTAGCCTGGGCATCAGAGAGAGCCCTATCTCAAAAAAAAAAAAAAAAAAACTGTTACAGACAAGATCTACCAATGAATACTAAAATTAGTAGGTAGAACTAATTTCTAGTTTGAGGAGGAACAGAATTTACCTAGTCTCAAAGTGTCTCCCCAAGATATTTATTAACCAAGTAACCAAGGTCAACACCACCAATAAGATGGCAGTAAGATATTGCCAGGTTTAAGACCTATCAATACCCACATGATGGATTATGTGCTATGATGCACTAAGAAAGACACGACGACTTTTCTGTGGTATTCTTGCCTAAACTTCGGTTTGAGTGCAAGAAAACATGAGACAATCCCAAAGTGAGAGGAACTGATTTAGGCTGCAGAAGACAAAAGAAAAATCACAACTAAATGTAACGTGGAATCCTGGATAAGATCCTGATAAGATCCTCGAATAAAAAGAGATATTGATGTGAAAACATGGTAAAATCTGAATAAGGTCTAATATTTATATTAGTATTATGTAATATTATAACTCTGTTTATCAGTTTAGTAGTACTCTACCAATATTAATTTCCTACTTCTGACATTTGCACTAAAGTTATGTGACATTAACGTTAGAGAAAACCGGGTGAAGCATCTATGGAAACTCTGTATTATTTTTAAAATTTTTCTGTAAGTTTACAAGGAGTTTTTTGGTTTGTTTTTTTTTTAGACAGAGTTTCACTATGTTGCTCTGGGTAGAGTGCTGTGGCATCATAGCTCATGGCAACCTCAAACTCTTAGGCTTAAGCGATTTTCTTGCCTCAGGTGCCCACCACAACGCCCGGCTGTTTTGTTGTTGTCGTTGTTGCAGTTGCCATTGCTGTTTGGCAGGCCTGAGCCGGATTTGAACCTGCCGGCCCCAGTGTATGTAGCTGGCCTAGCCTCTGAGCTACAAGCACTGGGCCAGGAGATTTTTTTTTTAAAGATTATGGTTTGCTCCCCAATGTTGCAGCCAAGTACTTGACCTGCTGTAAAGAGCTCTGGGATATTCTGAAACCAGAAGTGTCACTGAAAACTTTGAAGACTTTTCTCTTGTGTTTGATTGCAGATAAGATAATTAGCCCAAATTCTATAAGCCCAAGGCCTTAAAGAAACAAAACATGACAAAGAATATTAATAACATCAATCATCACCATTACTAGTGTTTGTTGAGGCTTCCAACATGCCAAAACTGTGCCGTGTACCAGCCATGCACACACCACTTCATTTTATCCTCAGAACAAAGCTATGACATAGTGAGAGAGGATACCGGAGAGGGGCCATGTCTGAGAGAACAGGTCTTCTCAGGGAGACCACGAGGATGCACCTGCAGGGCCCTCTCTATGGTGACTCAGCTCTTGGGAATTTATAGGCTTAACTCCTTGGAACTTGGAAATTTCCAAGTTCTGTGAAATCCTGTAGTTTTATAGGGGCTGGAGTAGCATCTCCCTCTTGATTCAAACTGGCCAATGGGAAGGGTGCCTGTGGGGTGGAAATTTTTGACTGTCAATAAAAAGGGAAAGACCAAGCCATTCAGGGAGTGCGGTCATTTGGAAATCTATTCCGTAAGCTCCTGGCCGATGAATAAAGCCCTTCCTCTTATAACTATGGTGTTTGGGTGCTCTTTCTCTCCGTTAGGCCTCATCTTCCTGCAACAATAGGAATTACTATTATGACCATTTTTTTTTTTTTTGAGACAGAGCCTCAAGCTGTCACCTTGGGTAGGTGCTATGGCATAACAGCTCATAGCAACCTCCAACTCCTGGGCTCAAGCGATTCTCCTGCCTCTGCCTCCCAAGTAGGTGGGATTACAAGCGCCCGCCACAACACCCGGCTATTTGGCTATTTTTTGGTTGCAGCCATCATTGTTTGGCAAGCCTGAGCTGGATTCAAACCCACCAGCTCAGGTGTATGTGGCTGGCGCCTTAGCCGCTTGAGCCACAGGCACCAAGCCTATGACCATCTTAAAGATGGGAAGACATAGGTTTAGAGAGAGTGAAATTACTGGCTCAAGGTCATGTGATTTCTCTAGTAAATGGTAGAGCCAGGATGTGAACTCAGGTTTGTAGAATTCTATAGTCCATTATTTATAATTAACATGTTGGCTTGGTGCCTGTGGCTCAAGTGGCTAAGGTGCCAGCCACATACACCTAAGGTGGTGGGTTTGAATCCAGCCCGGGCCTGCCAAACAACAATGCTGGCTGCAATCAAAAAATGGCTGGGCATTGTGGTGGGCGCCTGTGGTCCCAGCTACTCGGGAGGCTGAGGCAGGAGACTCGCTTGAGGCCAGGAGTTGGGGGTTGCTGTGAGCTGTGATGCTACAGTACTCTACCCAGGGGGACAGCTTGAGGCTCTATCTCAAAAAATAAAAAATAAAAATTTATAATTAACATGTTCCCCTTTAACTCTAGAAGGGGGTTGGGGGAGACAAGAAAAGGGCTACTAATATAGCTCTTGTGCTGTGTTTATTTTGACCATTGCTGGCCCATGGGATTAAACATTACTTCCTTAGAACAGAAATAACTAATGAAAATGATAAGAAAAGGCTCGGCGCCTATAGCTCAAGCAGCTAAGGTGCCAGCCACATACACCAGAGTTGGCAGGTTTAAATCCATCCCAGGCCTGCCAAACAATGACAACTACAACCAAAAAACAACCGGGCATTGTGGTAGGTGCCTGGAGTCCCAGCTACTTGGGAGACTGAGGCAAGTGAATCACTTAAGCCCAGGAGCTGGAGGTTGCTGTGAGCAATGATGCTACAGCACTCTACCCAGGTGCCAACTTAAGGCTCTGTCTCAAAAAAAAAAAAAAAAAAAGAAAAAAGAAAAGAAAATGACAAAGAAAAATGTGACTTTCGCTGAAAATTTCATTAAACCTGAAAAATATTTTAAAAATATAATTAGAAGTCTCTCTTCCCTATCCCAACCTGTTGTACAATCCTCCCCTGCTACACTGCCTTTCCTAATTCCAGAAAAGTAACTGTAGTTATTTTCCAGTGGTTTCTAGTTTCTTACAACCCTTCCCTTACCTGATTTCTTGACTGATTCTCAGAGTATAAAAGAGTTTGCAACATTTATATAACTAGTCCCAGCAGTAAACTTCTTTTTTTTTTTTTTTAAGAGATGGAGTCTCACTTTGTCACCCTCGGTAGAGTCCTGTGGCATCACAGCTCACAGCAACCTCCAGCTCTTGGGCTTAGGTGATTCTCTTGCTTCAGCCTCCCAAGTAATTGGGACCACAGGTGCCCGCCACAATGCCTGGCTATTTTGTTGTTGTTGTTGTTGCAGTTTGGCCAGGGCCAAGTTTCAACCTGCCACCCTCAGTATGGGACCAGATCCCTACTCACTGAGCCACAGGCACTGCCCCAGGAGTAAACTCTTGACTGATTAAGTTCATAGCAGGGGTTCTAAGTGAACAGAGAAATTCTCAACACAGCTCCCACATCCTGATGCTATTGAGCTATGATGAGGGATTAAGGCAGAGTGGCAACATTTTTAAAAAGAGCCACTTCAACCATTGGACAGTCTTATATCCTAAATAGTTCAAACACCGCTGCAGGACATTTTATGTGATCAACAAGAAAATATATTGAAAAATCATTTAGCTGATGGATGTGGAATGTGAAGGGTGGCCTCAATCTTATCTCTCACTGCTAGATTCTTTCCCCTTCTAGGGAGGAAGAGAAGACCCAGAGGGAATATGACATTCTAGTTCTGATCTGTCCTGCTTTACCCAAACAAAAACAAAAGAAACAAGGACCACTCAAATTGTGTCAATGCCCATCAGCCAAAGGCCACCAGGAACACACCTATAGTTAAACAGGTTGACTCTATTACTGATTGCAACAGAAGAGAATACACACAACGGAAACCATGGGCATCTCAGTGAGATGTTAGTAAGGATTCTGTCACAGGATGAATTTGTGTTGGGTGATTTACAGGAGGGCTCAGGAAGTTCAACCCAGGCTTTGCTCTGGATTGGATGTTGTCAGAAAGCAGGGATCATTTTATGATTGAGTTTCTTAATGACTAGAAGAATGAGATGAAGCTAAAAAACTGTGACAAAGAAGCAGCAGTCACTTGTATTAGCCACCTAGGGGGAAGTTTGATCATTTCCGTGGTTTAGACAATGTTCACGTTTTTTAGCTCTGTTCAGATGTGATCGCAGAGTAGTCCTGTTTATTATGTCTTGATTCACCATGCTCCCAAAGTGGTCTTGTCTGATATTGATGTGTTGAATTGCTTATGTCCAACAGGAGGCCACCAGGTCCCCTGATGTCAGACCAGCTCCTACCAACCTCAAGGCCTAACTGATAGTGTCAGTCTGCTTTCTAACTGTTGGAGGTTTCTTTTCTATTTCTCATAGTAGCCACCCACACGCAGTGAAGGGAACTGAGATAATTGGAGGCAGTGACTCTTGGGAGAGGAAGGAGCATGTGCTTGTTCTCAAGGTTTTCACCTCCTCTAAAGCAACTCCACTGTGGGCCGGGCAAGGCAGCTCACACCTGTGATCCTAGCACTCTGGGAGGCTGAGGCAGAAGGATCACTTAAGCTCAGGAGTTCAAGACCAGCCTTAGCAAGAGAGAGAAATCCTGTCTCTACCAAAAATAGAAAAATTAGCTGGGCTGTTGTAGCAGGTGCCTGTAGTCCCAGCTGCTCAGGAGGCTGAGGCAGGAGGATGGCTTAAGCCCGGGAGTTTGAGTTTGCTGTGAGCTAGGCTGATGCCATGGCACTCTAGTGGCCTGGGCAACAGAGTGAGACTATCTAATGTCTTAAAAGAAAAATACAACTCCACCTTGGATGCTTATCTGCCATGTTGACTTCTGATGAATGCTGGGAATGCTTCTGAGATTTCCATTTTATCTATTATTGCTTGTGTCAGAGCATAAATCCTACCCTTAAGTCAAACAACCTGATGTTATGGCACAAATGACCTGCTAGTATGTACTTAGCATTCTTGTTTTTTCTAGGAAGGTTGCCCTGTGGAGCACATATGCCCTTTTTCTACACTACATAAACCCTGGGTCTGCAAAGTAACAGCACAGAGATCTAACTGTTCTGTGGCTGCCCAAGATCACACTTCAGTCCTTAGTTTCCCTAATAAATCCTCTTCTACTGACAAACCGGATTTCTCTGCCTTATTCTCTGGTTTCTTAGTTCCTTCTGCTTTTTAGGATCACTTTGCATATACAGTCCCTTCATGAAACACCTATAGTCTCTATCCTTCAAACTGAGCCCAATTCCAACTTTCCTCACCCTTGTTGTATCTTACCCCTACTCCCTCTGTTCAAGAATATATATATTTTTCTCCTAGCATAGTCTGGCATCATCGGTCAATTTGCTCCCGATTCTTTTACAAGATTACAATTTTAAATTTCCTGAATCAGAAATTATAAAGAATTAAGTGGGTGTCTAGAGAAAACCTTTTTTTTTTTTTTGAGACGGAGCCTCAAGCTATCCCCCTGGGTAGAGTGCCATGGCATCACAGCTCATAGCAACCTCCAACTCCTGGGCTCAAGCGAGTCTCCTGCCTCTACCTCCCAAGTAGCTGGGACCACAGGCGCCCTCCACAACACCCGGCCATTTTTTGGTTGCAGCCATCATTGTTGTTTGGTGGGCCCGGGCTGGGGATTCAAACCCGCCACCTTAGGTGTACGTGGCTGGCGCCTTAGCCGATTGAACCACAGGCGCTGAGCCGATCACTTCATAATTTTAAAAAATAAGTGAAATTTCAGCAGCATCAGCATCTTCACCCAGTCCAATCTGCAGCCCGGAGGCTTCTGGGACCTCACAGCTCCTGAAGGCAAAGGGAATGGCTCCTTGCTATACACAGGCATGGTGCTGAGGGAGTGTTTCAGCTTTTCTATCATCTCCATCCCCACCTCCCATCCTCTGATATGAATAACTGTGATTTTCTCAGGGTTTTTTTTTTTTTTGGCATAAGTTTGTACAAGACCTATACCAAAATTCTGACCGTGGAATCCAAGAATTGTCCCTCTGAAACAGGCCATTGCCATGTCCACTGGTGGGAATAGAGATCAGCACAACTTCTATGAAGGACCATTTGTCAGTATCTTTCCCAAGGACGAGAGCATACACTCTTGGCCCAGCAATTCCACTTCCAGGAGTGCGTCCTACACCCATGCATGAGCATGAGTGAAACGATGGTGTGCTAAGTTACTCACCATAGTGGTGTTGGTTTAAATAGTTCCAAGGCCTATTCCCAGGGGCCTGGTTACAGAGGTCCTGTAAGTCCCTCTCATGGAGTAAGAGGAGTCTGTAGAACAACTAAGGATGCTGAAATGCCAGAAACCATAAGTGAGGAAAGCAAGGTATGGAGCAGTGTGCATGAGATGTTCACCTGTTTTGAAAAAAAAAAAAAAAAACACAGAGAGAAAAGAAAAAATGCATTTATTTGCTGTCTGTGCATAAATAAACTCATTGGGGGGAGGGGTGCATGGTGGTTCATGCCTGTAATCCTATCTAGGAGGCTGAGGCAGGTGGATTGCCTGAGCTCAAAGTTTCAAGACCAGCCTGAGCCAGAGTGAGAACTTGTCGCTAAAAAAATAGCTGGGCATTGTGGTGGGTGCCTGTAGTCCCAAGCTGATTGAGAGGCTGAGGCAAGAGAATTGCTTGAGCCCAAGAGTTTGAGGTTGGTATAAGCTATGACACCATGGCATTCTACCAAGGATAAAGAAAGTGAGACTCTGTCTCCAAAAATAAAAAAAAAATAAACTCCCTAGAAAATACTGCCACAGTTTACCTTGGTGGAGCAGGGACCCAGAGTAGAGTGGTAGGCAGAATATTGAGTCTCCCAAAGTATCCAGGTCCCAATCCCTAGAACCTGTGAAAAGGGACTTGGTAGACGTGATTTAGGCTCTGGCGATGGGGAGGTGATCCTGGATTACCCACCATGTAATCACAGGAGAAAGGTGACGTGTGGGGCAGGTGTGGTGGCTCACACCTGTGATCCTAGCACTCTGGGGGGCTGAGGCAGGTGGATTACTTGACCTCAGGAGTTCAAGACCAGCCTGAGCAAGAGTAATACCATCTCTACTAAAAAGGGAAAAATTAACTGGGCGTTGAGGCAGGCACCTGTAGTCCCAGGTACTGGGGAAGTTGAGGCAAGAGAATTGCTTGAGCCCATGAGCCCAAGAGTTTGAGGTTGCTGTGAGCTACAACACCGTGACACTCTACCCAGAGTGAGATTCTGTCTCAAAAACAAACAAACAAACAAACAAACAGACGATGGGCTGTAGAAGATGGGAAGATATAGACACAGGTCCCCCCCTCCACCCCAGTCTCTAGAAAGGAGCAGGGATATGGATATTAGCCCTCACTTTAGATTTCTGGCCTCCAGCTTAGGGAGGGGGTTTGTAGTGACACAGTTCACCTGCCTAGTGTGCTGTTGGTAGATGACATGATTCATTTTCAAAAATTGTGGTAAAAGAGAAGTAACACAAAATTTGCTATTTTAAGTGTACAGTTCATTGGCATTAGCTGGCATGGTGGCTCATGCCTGTAATCCCAGCACTCTGGGAGGTTGAGGCGGGTGGATTGCTTGAGCTTAGGAGTTCGAGACCAGCCTGAGCAAGAAAGAGCAAAACCCTGACTCTAAAAATAGCCAGGCATTGTGATGGGCACCTGTAGTCCCAGCTACTTGGGAGGCTGAGGCAAGAGAATTGCTTGAGCCCAAAAGTTTGAAGTTGTTATGAGCTCAGATGATGCCACAGCACTAACCAGGGTGACAGAGAGTGAGACTCTGTCTCAAAAAAAAAAAAAAAGAAAGAAAGAAAAGAAAAAAATCTGTGACATTAAATACATTCACAGTGTTGTGTGAAGCTGTATATTCACATCCAAAAGAGTGACGCTGGACCCTCGCCTTATACCCTGCATGCAGATTAACTGGCAATGGCCCCCTGATGGCTTTTTAGAACTTTAATTTTGGGATGTTTATGTACTATCTAATACAAAATGAAAGCAGGGCGGTGCCTGTGACTCAAGGAGTTGGGCGCCAGCTCCATATACTGGGTGTGGTGGGTTCAAGCCTGCCCCTCCCACCACCAAAACAGAAAAAAAAAAAACTGCAAGAAAAAAAAAGAGAAAGTGAAAGAGAGAAAGGAGCGCTCACCATGGTGTTGAGAATAGCAGGGACTCGTGCTCTCATCACCTTCTGGTTTGGGGGTCTTGTCTTCACACCTCTAGTTCCATCTCACATGGTGACAGTTCACATGAAATGTGGCCTTTCCCTAATCCCCACAACCCCATTGCACATAGCCACACAAGGTAAAATAAATAGGCTTTAATGGTGTAATAAATAGGCTTTGGTGATTAATAAATAGGCTGGGGGCTGGAGACAGACAACAGGTTTATGTTCAGCAAAGCAAACTCTCTTTGCCCCCCACCCCCGAACTCTATGGGCCCCTCTGGTCTCATCAGCCCTTAAGTCACCCATGCCTGCCACCCTGCTGGTGCTTATCGCTTTCCCATTTGTCTCTGTTCCCTATTCTTCCATCTCTGTCCAGAGCAAGTCGTCTTCTCTGCCATCTTCTGTCACAGAGCAGCTCAAACCTAACTCCTGTTTAGCTTCCTGGCCCAAGGTCATATCTCCTGAAAGATATTTTCCCAAACAGAGAATTTTCTCTGCCTACCCCTGAGAGCTTAGACTTTTACAGGTTTTTTTTTTGGGGGGGGGCTAGGTTTGAGCCTGCCACCTCCAGCATATGGGGCCAGCGCCCTACTCCTTTGAGCCACAGGTGCCGCCTGAGCTTAGACTTTTAAAAAGTAAACTGGCCAGTTGCACAAGAGCAGTTCTGCCTCCTGGGCCTTGGGGTCTTTGTCCCAGGGGAGCTGTAGTGATGGCTGCCCCACCTTCTCTTCCCTTTGTTTTGGAAACAGCATCTTGCCTTCCTTTGTGGGTTGCTTCCTGTCAACCCCAGCTTGTCTGCTGCAGATATCGGTGGCACAGGGTGGCTGGAGCTGATAACCTCCCCCAAAGTTCACATCCACCAGTTCTTCCTGTCCTTTGGACAGCCCCATGCAGCTGCTTGGGGCTTGAGTTCCAGCCTCTGGTTCTCTTCTGGTGACCAGGGTCAGTGGCTGCTTCTTGTAACCATAGTGATCTGACTAAGAGATTTGGAAGCTCAAGGCCACGGGCCAATTCTTAGCAAAAATTTTCCAGCACCCACA
Source organism: Galagoides demidoff (assembly GCA_963574575.1). NCBI lineage: Eukaryota > Metazoa > Chordata > Mammalia > Primates > Galagidae > Galagoides > Galagoides demidoff. Next base: position 3,775 of record CAUYQV010154628.1, on the reverse strand, counting down.
CCATTCTGTGTGGCCCACTATTGCAGTAAGGCTTAACCTTGTCCAAAGAAAGATATGGCCCTTTGCTCTTAGCTCCTAGGAGGTCATCTCAAATCCTTTGGCACATCCTGTCTGTTAGTTTACCTGGGGAATTTGGGCCACTCTGGGTGGTCTATGCTAATGATATGATTTTTGGTGGTGACCTTGGGCCACATGGTGTATCAGCTGTGTGGAAGGTCAGTCATGTAGCAGATGCCCAATAAAAACTTTGGGCACTAAGATCTTGGGTGAGCTGTTCTGACTGGGAACACTTCTTGTGTGTTGTTATACATCATTGCTGGATGAATTAAGTCACAATTTCCATGTGACTCCTCTGGGAAGGGACAACTGGAAGCTGGTGCTTGGTCTCTCTTGGGCCGTGGCCTATGTGTCTTGTCTCTTTGCTGATCTTAATCTCTATTCCTTCACTGTAATAAACTGAGTTCTAGGAGTCCTTCTTGTGAACGATGGAAGCTGAGGGTGGCCTTGGAGACCCCTCAGCTAGCACCTGCCCACCTTGTTGTGATGTCTGGCATGGTGGAGGGTGGCCAGTCTCTTTGGTGGGGGGATGTTCATCCATTGGGTTGGGGTTCAGCCAGGGAGACACGTGTCTTTGTCAGCTGGAGCCTTTATCTGCCTCGGCGCTGATGTTGTCATCGTGTGCTCTCTCTGTGTATCCTGGGGAAAGCTGGCTTCAGTGTTCACAGCTGAGTAGGAGACAGTCTGCAGAGGGTATTCACATGTTAGTCTTGGGGTCCTTTTCAACAAAATCAGACAAAACTTTCCCACTGAAGCCCAACATGCAGAATGCTGCAGCCCAGTCTGCCCCTCCCTGGAAACCAGGGCAGTGCTTCTCAAGGTGTGGCCAGGGGCATCAGGGAGTGGGATTTGTAGGGAGACACGTTAATATGCACACCCCCAGCCCCCAGCACAAGCCCACCAGCCCAGACTCTCAGCAGGTTGTGTTTGCAAGCTCCCCAGGGGATGCTGCCCAGTCGGAGGGGTTGGGAAATGGAAGACAAGACCCCAGCTCCTGATGCCAGGATGGTCTGTGGCGTGTGCACACCCCACGTCCTCCTCAGCACCACTTACCCCGTTAGCCGAGGGGCTGCCACGCTTCCAACCTGGGGAAACAGGAAGGGAATTTGTCAGGTAGGAATGACAATGCTGGGAAGCTTGGGAAGAGGACATGCGTGGGTGTTAGGACCCCTAAAAATTCTAAGTCCTGCCTCTGCTATTACATGGGGGCACCGCTTCCCTCGGTGGTTTGTACATTTGTCAGACAGGGGTTGTGTGCATATTCTTTAAGGATCCGGTCATCCAGTTATTCATCTGGATGAATTAAATCCAAGTAAGTATTTATTGAGCACGGGCTCTGGGTAGGTTCAAATCTCATCTCTGTCCTTGAAGAGCTGTGTGACCAAGTGACTTAACCAGTGCCTCGGTTTCCACAACTATTGAAGAGGGGTCTGTTCAGCAAATAGAAGGTGTGTTTGGCAAGTGGTAAATGTCTACTTTTGTGAACAAAACAGACAAAAATCCCTGTTCTCAAGGAGCTCATGCTCGTAATAATGATAACGGTCCTGACAGCAATGACAGTAGCTGGTATATGCCCAGCACGTGGCTTACAAGGCGACAAATGCTGCACTAAGTGCTTTACTCATATTATCAGGTACAGTCACCCCCCATACAGATGAGGAAACTGAGTCACAGAGATTAAGCCATTTGCCCAAGGTGACCTAATTAATGGGGCAGTAGAGTAAGGGCTCAGAACATCTCATTCTCCCTGGCTGCTGTAATTGGTTCATAGGTGGCCTATGCTGGGCAATGACAGCCAGCCTGGGGGGTTGGGTACAGCTATTGAAAGTGGGGTGTTCTTTGCACTGGGATTGCTAAAATGGTAGGATGTGAGTCTGTAGCTTCTGAGGGCCATCTTGCTTCTCTAAGGACAGAGCCTGCCTGAGAATAAAGCTAGAATAAAGAAAAGCAGAGACAAGAGTCTTGCTTTGGAGTTGACACATTAACTCAGCAAACAATTTCCTTGAATGCCTTCTTTGTGCCTGGCCTGTTGCTAGGTGGTGCTGGGGACACAGCTGTGACCATGACAGCTCTAGCCCCAGTACACTGGGGGAGACAGATAAGACCCCAGAGTGGGCAAGGCTGGGATGAGAGAGCCCAAAGTGGGTGTTTGGCCCATTTTCGGAGGTCAGGGAGGGCTTCCTGGAGGAGGAGGCATCTAGCTGGGATGTGAGGGGGCAGTTTTGTTTAGTGGTTCAGAAAAAAACTTTGTAGCCAAATACCTGCCTTCTACTCCGGATCAACCACTTTCTAGTTGTGTGACAGGCAGATAACCCCATTGCTCAGAGCAGACACTTCCTCATCTGCAAAATGTGGCTCCCAAAAGGACATTTCCTGGGGGCTTGTTAGCATTGAGGGAGGCTGTGCACAGAAAGTGCCTGGCAGGTAGAAAGTGCTCAGCAAAAGGCAGCTCTGCTGATTACAGAGTTTGCTGAATCACTTTGCCAGAAGGAGCCAAGGGAGGCTGCTCCAGGCAGGAAACGGCCTGCAAGAAAATCTGGGGTGTGAAAGCATCAAGCATCGGGCCCTTATTAGAGCAGAAGGGGATCAGGAGCCAGTTCCTGTCACACACCCCTGCCTCCAGGAGTCACTCCTGAGCAAGGAGGTGGGGTTAAGTACTATACCTCCCGGTCCATCTGGCAGGGGCTCCCATGTCACCCAAATTAAAAGCCCAAGTCCATAGGGCTCTTGAGGCCCAATGTGCTCTTCTTCCAACTTCCTAAATATTTGTGAAATGAATCAAAATGAACAAGACTCCCTGGTTTTGTGTCTTCATCTGTTAAATAGGGGAAGCCTCACTGAGGCCTTGGGGTGAGGATTCAGTGAGAGGCTTAGCTGAAGGGTTGGCTCAATTAAGGGACCTCTGGTGAGGCTCACTCCTGGCAGATAGGTAGGGGTTTCAAAGAGGAAGGAACTCACAGGTAGATTTGGAGCGCCTGAAATAAATAAACACGACCAGTATGGACACTAACACCAGGATTACCACAGGCATGATGATGATCATGATCACTTGGGACTTGTCTGAGTCTGACTGGTCTGGAAGAGAAGATGGAAACAGGTATTTAGGTAAGGAAACATCTAGAATTTTCATTTCCTGGCAAACATTACCCTTCACTCTTGGAACAGCACCTTGAATTTCCTTTAGGTAACTACCAGTCCATCATGATCCTCTATATTATTCAGGTGGACTTGACCCTACTCTCTAGTTTCTAGGATAAAACTTCAACTCAGAACAATCAGAACATCTCATTATCCTTGGCTTTTGTGATTGGTTCATAGTTGGGCTGTGGCCCAAGTTGGGCCAATGACAGCCAGTTCTGGGACTTTGGCTACAGCTATTGAGAGTGGTGTGTTCTAGCCAGGCATTGTGGTGGGAGCTTGTAGTCCCAGCTACTTGGGAGGCTGAGGCAAGAGAATCACTTAAGCCAAGGGTTTGTGGTTGCTGTGAGCTATGATGCCATGGCACTCTACTAAGGGTGACATAGTGAGATTCTGTCTCAAAAAAAAAAAAGTGGTGCATTTTTTCCCTTGGGATTTCTTTTTTTTTTTGAGACAGAGCCTCAAGCTATCCCCCTGGGTAGAGTGCCATGGCATCACAGCTCATAGCAACCTCCAACTCCTGGGCTCAAGCAAGTCTCCTGCCTCAGCCTCCCAAGTAGCTGGGACCACAGGCGCCCGC
>CAUYQV010154625.1:0-22319 GCA_963574575.1 Galagoides demidoff | reverse complement strand
GGCGCCTGTGGTCCCAGCTACTTGGGAGGCGGAGGCAGGAGACTCGCTTGAGCCCAGGAGTTGGAGGTTGCTATGAGCTGTGATGCCATGGCACTCTACCCAGGGGGATAGCTTGAAGCTCCATCTCAAAAAAAAAAAAATGTTCGGGAAACTAGTATTAACCATTCCCATTTGTTCAGAACATGCTTTGATAAGCTCTGCTGGAGCACATGGTAGGTACAAAGTATTGGGGAAAAGAGGGAGGTGAATTTCCTTGAGGGAGGGTAAATTATATTTATATTCTCGTGGCTGGCTGTGTTCACCATCACTGGAGCCATCTCACAGGGAATTACACAAATTATACAAGTCTATACAGTGCTGATGGTTAAGTTTATTAACTTTAGATAGCTATTAACTCTAGTCCTTCTGACTTAGGTCTATTTCTTTAACAGATGCAATTTAAGTTTCATATAACAACATATTCCCTATAGAAATTTAATACCAAGCAAAAAGATGGCAATTTTCTTATATCCAAACTATAATATCCAATATTTTTCCATGGAGTTATGCATAATTACTATGTGGAAAAGACTTAGCATTAAAGACAAAGCATTAAAGTCAGTTTTATGTGTAATACTCAAAACCTCTTCTCAATCTACTAGTTGGTTAATTGCTTTTCTGTGTCCTGGAAACAGCCTGAGCTTCAGCTACTGAAGGCCACTCTTAGCTCTCAAATTGTAAATTACATTCAAGAACAGCCTTTTAAGGAAAGGAGTCAGAACTAGGAGAATTTTTTTTTTTTTTTTTTTTTTTGTAGAGACAGAGTCTTACTTTTTCACCCTCGGTAGAGTGCAATGGAGTCGCTCCAGCAACCTCCAACTCCTGGGCTTAGGCAATTCTTCTGCCTCAGCCTCCCAAGTAGCTGGGACTACAGGTGCCCGCCACAACGCCTGGCTATTTTTTGTTGCAGTTTGGCCGGGGCTGGGTTTGAACCCACCACCCTTGGTATATGGGGCCGGCGCCCTACTCACTGAGCCACAGGTGCCTCCCGAGTCCAAGAGTTTGAGGTTGCTATGAGCTATGATGCCATGGCACTCTACCAAGGGTGACTGTATCTTAAAAAAAAAATTGAAACCTGAGTGGCAGGGGAGTAATCCAGAGTTCTCCTGAGCTGAGAGGCTCCTGTTTTGTCAGGGTTGAGCAGGTATTTCACTCCAACACCTCCGCAGTGAACTATACCCTGAGCTGAGTGCCTTTGAGAAGGAGGGACTGCTAGACAAATCCTCTAGGAACTTTGTTTTTTTTTGAGACGGAGCATCAAGCTGTCCCCCTGGGTAGAGTGCCATGGCATCACAGCTCACAGAAACCTCCAACTCCTGGGCTCAAGCGAGTCTCCTGCCTCTGCCTCCCAAGTAGCTGGGACCACAGGCGCCCACCACAATGCCCGGCCATTTTTTTTTGGGTTGCAGCCATCATTGTTGTTTGGCGGGCCCGGGCTGGGGATTTGAACCCGCCACCTTAGGTGTATGTGGCTGGCGCCTTAGCCGATTGAGCCACAGGCGCTGAGCCGGGAACTTTGTACACTGCCAGATCTTCAAGCATGTTTATATTCCCTGGGTCAGGGCTTTCCCCAATTGTCCTTGAATGCAGAGATGTCAGTATGGTCAGTATAACTATGACTTGGCCAGGTTCCTTGTGTAAATCAGGTTTGTTTTGCTTCCTGTATCCTATTAAAATGAATCATTGCCACTCAAAGAGCTGCTGGACCTGACATTCCTGATGCCAAGGTGCTTGGAGGTGTAGGGGTTTTAGAGTGTTCAGGTTAGTATCTTTTCTTTCTTTCTGAGGAGTACTCACTGACCCAAGGGAGACAATGTGCTTTGGTACTGTAGATTCAGGTTGGACACCTGTCTTGCAGCCAGTTCATGGTCAGGGCTTTAGGACCTTGAGGAGCTAGAATCTACAGAGGAGAAAGTAAGTATAAATTGGCAAATCTTGCTTACTCTCACTCAGGCAAGTCTCAAACTCCTGAGCTCAAGCAATTCTCCCTCCTCAGCCTCTGACGGTGGTGGGATTACAGGCGTGAGCCACCACGCCCAGCAATACTAACTCTTACACTAACTTGTAATAATGTCACTTGTCTTCTTGAGGGTTTTTGCTGGAGGTGGGAAACCTGTTTAAACCAGTTTAAAAGAAAAAGTATCCACTGTCTCATAAAGTTGCTGCCTGGATACTTAGGTTCTGGCTAGGAGTATCAGGTATAAGCCTGGGGTTTCCTTCCTAATCTCTCAGGTACTTTAGGCTTTTGGCAGGAGGAAGCTCAGGGAACTGGAGCCACTGGGATTAGCTTATCCTGGCACACGGCGGGAAGCATTTTAGTTTCCCTTTGCTGATAAGCAGTAGCCATGAAGCGGAAGGGCTGAGGCTGGTAGTGAGATGTGCTGTTTTATGTTCTTTGGACTTAGTATAAAGTAGTAGATCTGAGAGTGCATTCAGGCAGGCCACTTGTGGTGTCCCCTTTCATGCATTGAGGACAGGAATAGTTATTTTCCAAAGGTGAGAGGAGCCACAGTTGGGCTTGGACAAGAGGCAAATCTTATTTATTTTATTTTAATTTATTTTTTTTAGAGACAGAGTCTCCCTTTGTCACCCGAGTGCTGTGACATCATAGCTCACAGCAACCTCCAGCTCTTGGGCTTAGGCAATTCTCTTGTCTCAGCCTCCTGAGTAGCTGGGACTATAAGTGCCTGCCCCAATACCCGGCTATTTTTGTTGTTGTTGTTGCAGTTTGGCCAGGGCCAGGTTCAAACCCACCACTGTTGGTATATGGGGCCAGCACCCTACTCACTGAGCCACAGGCACTGACCAGCAAATCTTATTTCCCTTTTGTCAATAGATGGTAAAAGTTTCTATGGCAGCATTCCCTTGGATGCTCTAAACATTACCAGTTATGTCCCTGGAGAAAGAAGTGGAAGGTGCTGTTGGGTGGAATAAGCAGATGAGCTCCTTATGCTTCCTTCTGTGCTTAGGCTCCCAAAGGGCAGAAGAGAGCTCTATATAGTTCCCATAGACTATAGGGAGAGACCAGAGCTCCTTGGGATTTGTCTGATAAACACTATTCTAGAATAGTTGATTCTGGTCCCTTTACCCTGGACACAATAGTTTTTCTTGAGGTTTGAGAAACAGGGTTAATTAAAACATTAGATACAGCTATCTTTATTTTTATATAGATATGCTGCACTCCACTTGAATGTAACATGATGATTATAAAGTGAGTCCTCTGGAACATTGTACCAGGACCTGCATGCATCTGCATTTCTGGATAGGAAAGATATGCCAGACTAGGCATATGACCTGAGCAAAGGCATGGTATTGGTGGTGGGCAAAGGAGAGAAGTCTAAGGTGAAACTGGAGAGAAGGCTCAGCATCTGTAGCTTAGTAGCTAGGGCGCTGGCTACATACACCCAGGCTGGTGGGTTCAGAACCAGCCTGGGCCTGCTAAACAACAATGACAACTGCAACAGGGCATTGTAGTGGGTGCTTGTGGTCCCAGCTACTTGGGAGGCTGAAGTAAGAGAATCACTTAAGCCCAAGAGTTTGAGGTTGCTGTGAGCTGTGATGTCACAGCACTCTACTGAGGTAGACATAGTGAGACTCTGTCTCAAAAAACAAAAAACTGGAGAGAAGTGCTGAGAGCTGGAATGAGACACTGTAATTTCATTCTATGGGTATAGGTAGAATAGGTGACACATGTCTCACTGTTATAAAAATCCACAATGTTGGGCAGCGCCTGTGGCTCAGTGAGTAGAGCACCAGCCCCAGCCAAACTGCAACAAAAAAAAAATAGCTGGGTATTGGGGTGGGCGCCTGTAGCCCCAGCTACTTGGGAGGCTGAGGCAAGAGAATCTCCTAAGCCCAAGAGCTGGAGGTTGCTGTGAGCTGTGAAGCCATGGCATTCTACTGAGGGTGACAAAGTGAGACTCTGTCTCTAAAAAAAACAAAAATCCACAATGTTTTTGGGCTCCATGATACCAGTTCTCTGGAATAAGATGTACCTGAATGCTAGTACCACTGTCTCCCCCATGTGTGGCCTTGGGTGAATTATTTGCCCCTAGTCTATCCCATCTTACAGTTCAGTCTTTTGTGATGGTTTGGTTGTACCTTTCTGGGGGGAGGAATTGGATTCCCCAACAGGAGTTCTGAATTATATCTCAAGCCTATCACCCAATTCAGGCTAGGTTAGTGGCTAACTACTGTGACAATTCTCAGGGTATGCAGTGACAATAGCAATTATAATTTATGCTTGTGTCTCTTCTAGGTATCAGCTGTGGGAAAGGAGGCTTTGCCATCGTGGCTGTACTGGGATCTGGAGAGCCATATGCTGGAGGGCCTCCCTCTTGACACTGATAAGGGTGTGCATTACATCTCAGTAAGTGCTGCACGACTGGGGGCCAACGGGAGCCATGTCCCTCAGACCTCCAGTGTGTTTTCCATTGAGGTTTATCCTGAAGACCACAGTGAGCCACAGTCTGTGCGGGCAGCCTCACCAGACCCTGGTGAGCTGCTGTCATCTGCCTGTGTTGCTGATGAGCCTGTGACTGTTTTGACAGTGATTCTGGATGCTGACCTCACCAAGATGACCCCAAAGCAAAGGGTTGACCTCCTGCACAGGATGCGGAGGTTCTCAGAAGTGGAGCTTCACAACATGAAGTTGGTGCCTGTAGTGAATAATAGACTATTTGACATGTCGGCCTTCATGGCTGGCCCAGGAAATGCAAAAAAGGTGGTAGAGAATGGGGCCCTGCTCTCCTGGAAGCTAGGCTGCTCTCTGAACCAGAATAATGTGCCTGATATTCGTGGTGTGGAGGCTCCTGCCAGGGAGGGTGCTATGTCTGCCCACCTTGGCTACCCTGTGGTGGGTTGGCACATTGCCAATAAGAAACCTTCTCTTCCCAAACGCATCCGGAGGCAGATCCATGCCACACCCACACCTGTCACTGCCATTGGGCCCCCAACTACGGCAATCCAGGAGCCACCATCGAGGATTGTACCCACCCCAACATCTCCATCCATTGCTCCTCCTACAGAAACCATGGCTCCTCCAGTCAGGGATCCTGTTCCTGGGAAGCCCACAGTCACCATTCGGACTCGAGGTGCCATTATTCAGACCCCGACCCTAGGCCCTACACAGCCCACTCGAGTGTCAGAAGCTGGCACCACAGTTTCTGGCCAGATTCGTCCAACCATGACCATTCCTGGCTACATGGAACCCACTGCAGTTGTTACCCCTCCCACAACTACTACCAAGAAGCCACGAGTATCCACGCCCAAACCAGCAACGCCTTCAACTGACTCTTCAACTACCACAACTCGCAGGCCAACGAAGAAACCACGAACTCCCCGACCAGTACCCCGGGTTACCACCAAAGCTCCCATCACCAGATTGGAAACAGCCTCTCCACCTATTCGCATCCGTACCACTACCAGTGGAATACCCCGAGGCGGAGAACCTAACCAACGCCCAGAGCTCAAGAACCACATTGATAGGGTAGATGCTTGGGTTGGTACCTACTTTGAGGTGAAGATCCCATCAGACACTTTCTACGACAAGGAAGACACCACCACTGACAAACTAAAGCTGACCCTGAAGCTACGGGAGCAGCAGCTGGTAGGTGAGAAGTCCTGGGTACAATTCAACAGCAATAGCCAGCTCATGTATGGCCTGCCTGACAGCAGTCATGTGGGAAAACATGAATATTTCATGCATGCTACAGATAAGGGGGGCCTATCAGCTGTGGATGCCTTCGAGATACACGTGCATAGGCGCCCTCAAGGAGATAAGGCTCCTGTGCGGTTCAAGGCCAAATTTGTGGGTGACCCAGCACCAGTGGTCAGTGACATCCACAGGAAGATTGCTTTGGTGAAGAAGCTGGCATTTGCCTTTGGGGACCGAAATTGTAGCACTATCACCTTGCAGAATATCACCCGGGGTTCCATTGTGGTGGAATGGACCAATAACACATTGCCCCTGGAACCCTGCCCCAAGGAGCAGATCATGGGGTTGAGCCGGAGGATTGCTGAAGATGATGGGAAACCTCGGCCTGCCTTCTCCAACGCCTTGGAGCCTGACTTTAAGGCCATGAGCATTGCTGTGACAGGCTCTGGTAGTTGTCGGCACCTACAGTTTATCCCAGTGGCACCAGCCAAGAGGGTGCCCTCAGAGGTGCCGCCCACAGAGGCACCAGACAGGGACCCTGAGAAGAGCAGTGAGGACGATGTCTACCTGCATACAGTTATTCCTGCTGTGGTGGTCGCAGCCATCCTGCTCATTGCTGGCATTATTGCCATGATCTGCTATCGCAAGAAGCGAAAGGGAAAGCTTACCCTTGAGGACCAGGCCACCTTCATCAAGAAGGGGGTGCCTATCATCTTTGCAGATGAACTGGATGACTCTAAGCCCCCACCCTCCTCCAGCATGCCACTCATTCTGCAGGAGGAGAAGGCTCCCTTGCCTCCTCCTGAGTATCCCAACCAGAATGTGCCCGAGACCACCCCTCTGAACCAGGACACCATGGGAGAGTATACGCCCCTTCGGGATGAGGATCCCAATGCACCTCCCTACCAGCCACCTCCGCCCTTCACAGCCCCCATGGAGGGCAAGGGCTCTCGTCCCAAGAACATGACCCCATACCGGTCACCCCCTCCCTATGTCCCTCCTTAACCCTTAAGCGCCTGGGTGGAGGCAGGGGTAGGGCAGGGACCTAGAGACAACATGGTGTTGTCTTTGAAAACTGGTGGCCTGCAGACCATTGCCCACCGGGAACTGACACCTGACCTAGCACACACTGACACATGGGGCCTAGACAAACCCGCCCTCTCTGGTCCTCCCAAACCCCAAAGCACCTGAAAAGACTTTGGGGACTTTTTTATTTTTATTTTTTGCCTAACAGCTTTTTGTTTGTTCATAGAAAATTCTTCGCTGCGTTTTTGATAGCTGGCTCTGAAAGCACTGTTTGAGTAGAGGTAGATAGAGGGAGCGAGGAACCGTGAATGAACTTGCAGGCAATGCTGGGCGGCCCCCCAGCTCTCTGCATTTTGCCTTTAACACTAACTGTACTGTTTTTTCTATTCACGTGTGTCTAGCTGCAGGATGTAACATGGAAAACAGTAGCTAAAGATTAAATTCAGAAGACTTTCAGAAGTTAAGGTTAAGTTTTTACATTTAATCTGCTGTTACCTAAACTTGTATGATTTTGGGGTGGGTATGGGGAATTGCTTTGTTAAAAATAAGCTCCCAGGGTGTTTCAAACTTAGAAAAGACCAAGGGACAGTATTTTTTATCAAAGGAATCCTATTTTTTCACACTATGTCAACTTGGTTGCTCTGATACCCCAGAGCCTGATGGGAGGCCTCCTGGCCCTGGCTCAGAGGCCAGGGCTCTGGTGCTGGGTTATTTCTTCTACTGTTGCTGGGAGCTAGAAGCTGGAGGGCCCTCTTGGGCTATGTACATCCTCACCTCCACTCCATGTACACTAGTGGCTCACCACCAAGGGGTCTTCATTTCCATGGAGAGGGGACTCCAAGAGTCAGCAGTGGCTGTGGCCCCCAACTTAGGTGCTCCAAGGTGGGCCAGTTACTCAATGGGGGCGACTGGGAGGACGAGGGACTCTACCACATCAATCTTTTTTTTTCAATCCTTCTGTGTCCCCCCACCCCCAAAAGGAATATCATGGTTTTTGAAACACTCAGTGGGGGACATTTTGGTGAAGATGCAATATTTTTATGTCATGTGATGCTCTTTCCTCACTTGACCTTGGCCACTTTGTCCCAGTAGTCCACAGCCCCACCCCACCTGCCCATCCCTTTTATCTGGCACTCCAGTCCTAGGCCTTGGGCCCGAACAACTGGAAAAGGTCTGGTGGCTGGGTAGGAGTGCCAGCAATAGTTCATAGTAAAAATTTGTGGGCTCTCAAAGCTAATTTTTTACTAAAGTTTTTATACAGCCTCAAATTGTTTTATTAAAAAAAAAAGATTTAAAATGGTGATGCTTACTGCAGTTTGTACAAGCTTCTAGTGTTGATTCCATGGAACTGACGGCTTTGCTTATTTTGATTTTTTTCACCCTTTTCTTAAAAATTTAAATTCTGAAATTACACTGGGACTTCTTTTGCCTTTTTAGCAGAACATCCGTCCGTCCATCTGCATCTCTGTCCCATGACTCAGGGGCACCCACTCTGCTTCGATTCTTCTCCTTTGAAAGAAACCATTTTGAGCATGACTTTTTCATTGATTTCTGAGAGTTATTTGGGATATCTTTAAGGGAGGAATGCCTTTTGCAATAATGTATCTCTTCTCTGATGGAGGGTAGGTGGGTGGACCTAGGCTCCCTTTGCACACGGAGCAGCTACTTCTAAGCCATATCTGTTTTGCAGAGGATTTGTGTGTGCTGCCTCAGGACGGGAGGTCCAGCAGGAGAGGGGTCTCCATCCTACTGTTCTCCAGAGAGAGGGCATTACTCCTTGCGCCTTCTTCCACAGGGCCTAGCCCCTCTATTCTGTCCCAGCTGCCCCCAGCAGGGTACTCTGGAGTGAGTAGTGCCCCTGTGAGGGGAACCTGTAGATGAGGGCTCAGTGGACTGCAAATAACAGGGATCATGCTTCTAAGCCCTGGCTAAGCTGGAGTTTCCCTGATGCCCCAAAGACAGGAGCACAAGTGGAATCTGGTGAGATTATTTCTGATAACTTCCTCAAAAAATAAAAAATTCCCAACTTTCCAGGTGAGGGCTTTGCAAGGCCTTCCAAACAGCCCTGTTGCCCCTAGCAACCTCACTTCAGGCACTACCACACAAAAGATGTGGCTGGCCCAGAATGGCCAGTTGCCATAGCAACTGCAGGTGATGGGGCAATGAACAGAATAACAACAGCAACAATGCCTTTGCAGGCAGTCTCCTCCTGAGCACTGGGCTGGTGATGGCCATTGGACTCTGAGATGGAGAGCCAATCTCACATTCAAGTGTTCACCAACCACTGGTGTGTTTTTATTTCCTTCTATATGATTTTAAGATGTGTTTTCTGCATTCTGTATAGAAACATATCAAACTAAATAAAAGCAGTGTCTTTATTACAATATCACTGCCTCTGAGCATCTATTTCCCTTGGTCCCGGGGCAGGTTCTTAGAGATGAGTGATGAGGAGCCCATATGACAAAAGCAGGGACTCAGCTAGGCCCATGTAAAACTGGTTGATGGCCTCCACACAACAATAATAAAGCCTTATTATTTCTGTACTGGGAGGGCTGGGTGTGTGCTCCAGAAACTCTGCCAACATGTAATACCCCATGGCACCTCTTCTGCTTGTGAACCAGCTAAGACAAGTCTCTTTGATCCCCAATTTCCTTATCTGTAAGGGGTAAGTGGTGACAGAGGAGCTAATGAGGCTGGGTGTGAGGGAGGATGATAGGAAAGGTTCTGTCACAGGCTTTCTGTTCACTTCCTGGCCAGGGGTCCTTTTGGCTGGGACTCTGAGAAGATGGAGACCTAGGGATGTCCCTTGTTGCAGGTCTATCTCAGCTCCTTCCCCCAGTCGCAAGGCAGGTTTGGCATTGGTCTTGGGGTGAGGAGAAGAGGTGAAAAGCTTCTGGCCAGGCTGCTCTGCCCTGGTTGGCCTGTTAGCCTGTTGGCTGGGGGTGGACAAGCCATTTGGGTAAGCTGAACGTGACTCAGTACCCAAGAAGGGACAAAGGGACAAATGGGTTGTCCTGGAACACTGCTTGGTATATGGGAGGTAGTAGATGCAGCAGTTGTATCTTAGGCAGGATCAAGCCATTGGTCACAGATCTACTGGTATTCTGAGCTTATCTCTACTCTGAATAGCTTCCAGTTCCTTACCATAACCCCCTGCAGTTCCCAGGCTGGTCCTTGGTTCATAGCCATTAAGACCCAGAGAAGAGACTGGTCCCATGTTGCAGGTAGAGCTCAGTCCCAGAGTGGGCAGTTCTTCAAACAACTACTTGTAGAGTTAGGACCTGAGTGGGCACACTAAGAGCTAGGAAGGGCTGTCCCCAACATGCCTTCAGGGACATGTCTCCCTGGGCCTAGCAGCAGGGTTCCTGGAAATGACCCTGCCCCTTCTCTCTTGACCTCAGGAAGTTCTGCTCAGTGTGTAACCCAAAGCCACTGGTTGTAAGTGGAGTTCATTGTCCTGAGCTTAAGTAAAGTAACTTGGTCTCAGCAGAGAATATTAAGGCCCATTAGGGCAGGAAGAAAAGCTGCAAGGACTTCTGACCTCAGCCTACCCTACCTCCTTTGGGGGATAAGGAAATATTTGCTATTAGGCCTGGCAGACCCCTGTTCCCCAGCAATCCTGCCAGATCCCTGTGACCTTCCCTTGGCTGGGGTGGGTATTGTTTGCTCAGGTCTTTTGAGCTGGAGAGAAAGGGATGGAGGTAGGGGAAGGAAGGGACTATCAGACCCACAGAAATCTGCCTTCCCATCTGCTGCTTATTTAGGACAGAATCCTGGGATCTCTCAGGTATGGCCTCCCCATTTGTGATATAAGGATAGTGTTAATCTCTAGGGGGTTCTGGGACATCCTAAGAACTAGGGATTGGAGTTGAGATAACGGGTCACCCCCATTCTCTCTTGGTATAAAGGCACTGCCTTGGACCAACCAAAATCCCTGGGCTAGTCTTGGGTCAGGGCTGTTGGCAGGAGAATCTTGTGTGTTTAGGAATGAGTAGTAGCCTGACCCTCTGGAATACTGCGCACTTGGCGGGGACTAGAGTCTTTATACTACTTGCCTCAATACAGCTCCAAGCTGGCCTCCCCTGTTCCCAACAGGCTGAACAATCTCCTAGGTGAGGTCCTTTCTCAGCTCCTATAAACCATGGATGGCCCTGGGAGGTGCCTGTGGCTCAAAGGAGTAGGGCACCAGCCCGTAAGCCAGAGGTGGTGGGTTCAAACCCAGTCCCAGCCAAAAACTTCCCCCCCCAAAGGCATGGATGGCCCGATTCAAGCATCAGTCTTTTTTTTTTTTTTTTGAGACAGAAAGTATGTCACCCTCGGTAGAGTGCCATGGCATCACAGCTCATAGCAACCTCCAGCTCTTGGGCTTAGGCCATTCTCTTGCCTTAGCCTCCTGAGTAGCTGGGACTACAGGCGCCTGACACAATGCCCAGCTATTTTTTTGTTGCAGTTTGGCAGGGGCCAGGTTTGAACCCATCACCCTCAGTTTATGGGGCCGGTGCCCTACTCACTGAGCCTCCTGCCTGGCTATTTTTTGGTTGTAGATGTCTTGTTCAGCAGGCGCAGGCTGGGTTTGAATCCGCCCGCTCTTATGTATGTGGCTGGCACCCTAGCCGCTGAACTACAGGCGCCAAGCATCAAGCATCAGTCTTTTAGGTTGAACTTCATTTCTCTTTCTCCATTTCTGTATCTTGAACATCCAAATTGGCTGGTAGCTTACTCTTTTCCTGCTGTGCTCACCTTCTCAATCTTTGTCTTGAGGCAAGGTCACTGATGCCCAAAGGGGGCAAGGGAATTGGTCCAAGTCTTACTGCTGGTGTGAGGCCCATTCACTTCTCTGAGTGTGACCCAAACACGTTAGTTGTTTTTTTTTTCCCTGACTATAAAATTGTATTCCTGTCATAGAGAAGCAAAGAATTATTTAAAACTTCTACTGAGGGATGTTGGATACCTTTTCCCTATGGGGACTCTAGAAGACCTGTAGGTAAGAAGTTCAGATCAGCTGGAGTTGGGGTGCTTCTGCAGGAGGAAACCACCTGAGGGCACCCTGGGGTCTTGGGCAACTTGAGAGATTTGGCTCCTGGGGCACTTGGCTAGCCCCATGGCCCCCAGCTTTGGTGGAGTTAACCTTGGATTCTCAGCTGGGATGGGGGAAGTTATTCTGTCCATATTGCTGTGGAAGGGTCTATGTGGCCAGATCCAGGTCCCTAGGCAGATTCGGGGTAGGGATAGGGGCACCTTTCAACCTTGGTAGTGGCTCAAGATGCTCCCTAACAGCAGAGTGGACTGCCACAGCCCCTTTGGGCCAAAGAAGGGGAAGGGGAAAGAGTGTCCACGTCCACCATCTCCCCCGTCTCCCAGGAGGTGGCGCCAGATCACTAAGCTCCTGCCTTGTGTTGGGCTAAGCCTCCAGCGGAGAGTGGAGCTAAGAAGGATGTAGGCTTAAAAGCGGAGGGACCCCCGGGGGGGGGGGTTGGGTGGCGCTAAGGTCTGTCGGCGAACCTTAGAACCCTGCCTGGCTAAGGCTGCGGAGGAGCTGAGCGCGTGTGTGGCTCCGACCCTAATTTCTCTGCACCCAGCAGCAAATTGGTAGTGTTAACTGGGTTGGTCTCTGCACCACCACCAAACAGTCCCTGAGGGCATCTGGGCGAGTGTAACTGAGGATCAGAGCCTGTCATTTACTGATGCCCTTCTCCCTTGGAAAAGGAAACTGGCAGGGAATAGTGAGGGGCCAATTTGAGGCCCAGGCTTCTGCTCCAGGGCCCCAACCAACAAACTTGGAATACAGTTGTATGCACTGTACTTGAGATCTACTAGGAACCCTTCCTTTGTGTTCTCCCTTGCCTTAGTTTTTGCAAGCCTCCAGGCTACCTCCAGCAGGATCTGCAAATGGGAGAGCTCAGGCACCAAGCCTCAAGCATCAGTCTTTTAGGATGAACTTCATTTCTCTTTCTCCATTTCTGTATCTTAAACATCTAAATTGGCTGGTAGCTTACTCTTCCTTTTCCCTTGAAGGCTCTCTTAGTCACCCCTTCCTCCAGCCTGAGAGCCCCTTAGGACAGTGCCTAAAGGCAGGGGAATAACCTGAGATGTGGTAATGTGAGGTCTGGAAGGGGCCTGGGTGGAGGTCAAGCGCCTCTACTTGTGTGGTTGAGGTCAATGGAGATTAGAAGCAGGCAGGGTTAGAACAACTGATGACTTTTTCACCTGAAGTGGGGGCAGCCTGAAGCTCTACAAAGCTATCTCCATAGCTTTAGGCACACACAGAGAACATCTAGTTGGCAGCTCGCCTGGGCTGAGAGGAAGCTATTGTCTCCTTTTTGTTGTCGTTGTTGTTGTAGTTTGGCTGGGGCTGGCTTTGAATCCACCACCCTTGGTATATGGGGCCAGCACCCTACTCACTGAGCCACAGGCACTGCCTTCTGTTGTCTTCTGAGCTCGCGGTCTCACAGTTTCAGGCTATAGAGGTAAAAGCCCAAATTTAGGGCCTTCCAAAATAATCTGGAGCTTAGGCCACTTTTCAGAGAATTGGACCCATTGTTCCAAGACCACTCCCCACTTCCCTCAGCACCTATTGTAAAAGGTTTTGAGAGAGAAGGGTGTAGAAAGGGGCTGGTGGCTCCGTGCCTGTGGCTCAATCGGCTAAGGCGCCAGCCACCTACACCTAAGGTGGCGGGTTCGAATCCCCAGCCCGGGCCCGCCAAACAATAATGATGGCTGAAACCAAAAAATGGCCAGGCGTTGTGGCGGGCGCCTGTGGTCCCAGCTACTTGGGAGGCGGAGGCAGGAGACTCGCTTCAGCCCAGGAGTTGGAGGTTGCTGTGAGCTGTGATGTCATGGCACTCTACCCAGGGGGATAGCTTGAGGCTCCGTCTCAAAAAAAAAGAAAGGGGCTGGCTGTAGCCCATAACAGCAGAAGGTGGAGGGGCTAGGGGTATTCTATTATAGGGGTTACAGCTTGTCTTTGGGCATGCCTGAGGAAGGAGACCAGTTTTATATTAGACCAACTCACCTTCAAGGAACATATGCCTGGTTAGCCTGGGCAAGGAGCTGGGCATGGGGATGCTGAAAGGGATATAGTCCTGTGCTTATTTGAGGACCATGAGTTTGTCAGGAGGAGGGAAGTGGTGACTTTCTGTATCTAGTGTAGTGATTGGAGTGCAAATGAGAAGCTGAAGAGGCATCTACTATGACCCCACTGTCTATGACACAACAACCACCATGCCTTCCAAGCCCTGTTCTGGGTCCCAGGCAGCATGTCAGCATACTCTTGGAAACTGTTGAAGGAAGATGAGGCCCAATGCAGAGAAAGAGCACCCAAATTTAGAGTTTTGATTTTGAAAGGTTTGTCAAATATCAGAGGCTTAAAACATTTGTTTAAACAAAATTATAGCAGGACTTGGTGCCTCATGCCTGTAATCCTAGCACTATGGGAGGCTGAGGAGGGAGAATTGCTTGAGCTCAGGAGTTCGAGACTTGCCTGAGCAAGAGTGAGACCCCAACTCATGAAAAAAATGGAAAAACCCAGCTGGGCTCCATGGCAAGCACCTGTAATCACAGCAGCTTCCTGAGGCTGAGGCAGTAGGACGCCCACAGCCTGAGTCTGGGGTTGCAGTGAGCTACTACACCAGAATACTACTACTACTATTACTACTGCCCCTGCACTCTGCTCAGGGGCATAGGGTGAGTCTCTGTCTCAACAATAACAACAAAAAATTATAGGCCAATAGATTTTAAAGGAAATATATAGTCAACTGGATCACAGGTAAATTCCTTTATAAATTCCCTTTTATGCGTTTCATTTAACCTGCACAGACAATCTATAAACATTCTAAACTTTTTTTTTTTGCAGTTTTTGGCTGGGGCTGGGGTTGAACCCACCACCTCCAGTATATGGGGCCAGCGCCCCTACTCCTTTGAGCCACAGGCACCGTCCATTTCTTTCTTTTTTTTTTTTAGAGACAGAGTCTCATTTTATCTCCCTCAGTAGAGTGCTGTGGCATCAGAGCAACCTCCAACTCCTGGGGTGAGGTGATTCTCTTGCCTCAGCCTCCCAAGTAGCTGAGACTATAGGTGACTGCCACAACGTCCAGCTAATTTTTTTTTTTTTTTTGTTTGGCCCAGGCGGGGTTTGAACCCAACACCCTTGGTATATGGGGCCGGCACCCTATCCACTGAGCCACAGGTGCTACTCCCTGCTTCTAAAGTTTCTTTAACTTTTGCCCTGCCTTTCACTTTCTTAAATAACCATTTTGGGCTCGGTGCCTGTAGCTCAAGCAGCTAAGGCGCCAGCCACACACACCAGAGTTGGCAGGTTCGAATGCAGCCTGGGCCTGCCAAACAACAGTGACAACTACAACCAAAAAATAGCCGGGTGTCATGGTGGGCATCTGTAGTCCATGCTACTTGGGAGGCTGAGGCAAGCGAATCACTTAAGCCCACGAGTGGGAGGTTGCTATGAGCTGTGACACCACAGTACTCTACCCAGGGCAACAGCTTGAGGCTCTGTCTCAAAAAAAAAAACAAACAAAAAAAACCATTTTGTTTCAGGACAAGATTCCTGAATCACACAAGATTCTTTCCTTACACAATGCCATTCTCTTCTCTCTAATTATTTTACTCTCAAAAACCCATTTCCCACAAAACAGGATCCCAGTTTACTATGAAGTCACCCATTCACTCGGCCAAACTGATAATTGGAAGGTTTATTTTATTTTATTTATTTATTTATTTCGAGACAGAGTTTCACTTTACTGCCCTTAGTAGAGTGCTATGGCATCATAGCTCACAGCAACCTCCAACTCCTGGGCTTAGGTGATTCTCTTGCCTCAGCCTCCCGAGCAGCTGGGACTACAGGTGCCCACCACAGCACCTGGCTATTTTTTTGTTGCCATTTGGCCGGGGCTGGGTTTGAACCTGCCACCCTAAGTATATGGGGCCGGCACCCTACTCACTGAGCCACAGGCACCGCCTCTAATTAGAAGGTTTAAAAGGCAAGAATCTTATCCTTTGACAAAGACTCAGTTTCTGCAACACTTTAAACAACCAAATTGCTACATTTTACAAATGAGAGACATTTTATGAGATCTAACATTGATACAGGATTTTCTCACTCAGGGCTGGACAGGGAACCCCCATTTTCAGGCTCAGGTGAGCTCAGACATCATACTCCCATCTCCAGGCACAAACGTGTTGCAGGCCATACCCTCTGAGCCCTAGCAAGGTCATGAACAAAGCAGCCCCAAACGTTTTGGATGGCTCCACCCTGACTAGGGAGCACACCCCCAAATCCCATCCACAGATAAAAACTTCAGCAAAGACCTAATAACCTTGCCCAAGGTGAGGGACTGCATTCATTCATTTGCTAGAACACTCATTCAGTTTGTAAAGGTATTTTTCCATACATCTACCCAGTCCTGGCCAAAATATCTCTCAGGGCCAATTATTTACCCCTAGACAAAGGACTTATGAAGGAAACCACTAATCTGGGCCTCCTCCCCCCTTCCAGAGGCTGTTCACCTTGGAGACCTGCTGCAGATATGGATGTAGCCCTTCCCAGCATGAAATTTACACTCTCTCCCCCAGATTTTCAGGGGCCAACCAGTGTTCACTAGACTGCCCAAACCATAACACTTTCCAAGGCACAGCCCCTCTGCCAATAATAGCTCTGGTACTCTCCACTCCCTCTGTATGCCCCTCAGTCCAAAAAAAAATCCCATTTTGTCACTAATCTGTGGCCTGTACTCAATTCTCAAATTCCTGAGACCAAAGACTCACTGAAGAAATTCCAGGAACAAAAGCACAACACAGTCATCCTTTTTAATGTCTTTTCATTTTCCCTCAAGTCCTACATGGCCATGTGACCCCTGCCAAAGACAGAAAGCGGAAAACCTGGAACTTCCAGTTTCTCTCAGAATAGCCAGGGGGTAAAGTTGGAGCAGGGAAGAAGGTCACACTCACACATTCATTTCACCCCATGAATTGGAGGGGGGGGGGTTGTGCACTCATATGCACGTGATTCCAACCCATTTCTTTTTTTTTTTCTTTTTTTTCTTTTTGAGACAGAGCCTCAAGCTGTCCCCCTGGGTAGAGAGCTGTGGCATCACAGCTCACAGCAACCTCCATCTCCTGGGCTCAAGCGAGACTCCTGCCTCTGCCCCCCAAATAGTTGGGACCACAGGTGCCCGCCACAAAGGGGCACCTATTTTTTGGTTGCAGCCATCATTGTTGTTTGGCGGCCTGGGCTGGATTCGAACCCGCCACCTTAGGTGTATGTGGCTTGCACCTTAGCCAATTGAGCCACAGGCGCCGAACCTCCAACCCATTTCTTAACCTGGGCAACCTCAGTTTCCCACTCGAGCTGCCACTTAGCCATAGGAGGCAAACCAACACTCCCCTAGGCCCTGTGAAGGGAGGTCCAACTCCACCCTCGAAGTTCTCTCAGTCACACCACATCCACACACTCTCACACACCTCTCAACAGACTTGCCAGCAATCTAATGCCCAAGGAGTTGATCAGGCTCCTTCTTCCACTGAAACTGTCGTGGGACCCCCAGACCGATCATACCTTGCCTTAGACGTCTCCCTATGTAGGAAGGTACCTGTTCCTCCATGCCAATTCTTCCTGGTGTTTGACTCCTTGAAGATCCACTGAGGGGGTCCTTTCTCCACTCAGTTGAGGCATCCACACGGGAAGGCCAAACTGCCTCCCTGGTGTGCTCAGTTGTTCATGTCGCCCAGGCCAATCAGGGGCCCTCATGTGGGTGTCCAGAGAATTGGCGGCAACTACCAGGTGCGTGTTCTCTCCAAGGGTGATCTTGCTTTCTGGTCAGGGAACCAAAAATGTTGCAGGAAGATGAGGCCCAGCGTTGCAAAAGAGCACCCAGGCTCGGTGCCTGTGGCTCAAGTGGCTAAGGCGCCAGCCACATATACCTAAGGTGGTGGGTTTGAATCCAGCCCAGCCCGCCAAACAACAATGACAGCTGCAACCAAAAAAAGCCAGGCATTGTGGTGGGCGCCTGTGGTCCCAGCTACTTGGGAGGTGGAGGCAGGAGACTTGCTTGAGCCCAGGATTTGGAGGTTGCTGTGAGCTGTGATGCCATGGCACTCTACCCAGGGGAACAGCTTGAGGCTCTGTCTCAAAAAAAAAGGCTCGGCGCCTGTGGCTCAATCAGCTAAGGCGCCAGACACGTACACCTAAGGTGGTGGGTTCGAATCCCCAGCCTGGGCCCGCCAAACAATAATGATGGCTGCAACCAAAAAATGGCCGGGCATTGTGGTGGGCACCTGTGTGGTCCCAGCTACTTGGGAGGCGGAGGCAGGAGACTCACTTGAGCCCAGGAGTTGGAGGTTGCTATGAGCTGTGATGCCATAGCACTCTACCCAGGGAGATAGCTTGAGGCTCCTGTCTAAAAAAAAAAGAAAATTAAAACTATAATGAGGTATCATCTTACCCCAGTCAGAATGGCTATCATTAAAAAGCTGAAAAACAACCAATGGCGCAGAGGTAGTGAAAAGAGAACCATTACACACGGCTGGTGGGAATGTAAACCTCCACAGTCTCTGTGGAAAACAGTATGGAGAGTCCTCAAAGCTAAAAGCAGACCTCCCATTCAAACCAGCAATCTCATTACTGGGGTTCTACCCAAAGAAAAATAACTTTTTTTTTCATGAGACAGAGTCTCAGTCTGTCACCCTGGGTGAAGTGCTGTGGTATCATAGCTTACAGCCACCTCAAACTCTTGGGCTGAAGTGATCCTCTTGCCTCAGCCCCTGAACTAGCTGGGACTACAGACGCCCACTACAACACTCAGCTAGTTTCTATATTTAGTAGAGACCAGGGTCTCCTTATTGCTCAGATTGGTCTTCAACTCCTGAACTCAGGCAATCCACCTGGCTCAGCCTCCCAGAGAGTGTTAGAGTTACCGGTGTGAGCTACTACACTCAGCTGTTTTGTTTGTTTTTTTAAGGAAATCATTACAATAAAAGTCACAAGCACTCATATATTTGTCACAGTATAACTCACAATTACAGACATATGGAAGCAACCTAAGTGTTCACCAACCAATGAGTAGATAAGAAAATGTGATATATGTGTGTGTGTATGTGTGTATACACATACATACATCCTGTGGAATACTACGCAGCCATAAAAAGAACTGAATTAGGCTCAGCGCCCATAGCACAGTGGTTACAGTGGCAGCCAAATACACCAAGGCTGGCAGGTTCGAACCCAGCCCAGTGCAACCCACCTGTTGCACTCTACTGAGGGCAACAAAGTGAGAGTCTTTTTCAAAAAAAAAAAAGAAAGAAAGAAAGAAAGAAATTCATAATAATGAGGGAAAATTAAATTAGGGAAACCCACCAACCTGAATTAAAAATTAAGACCAGCCAGGTACAGTGGCTTATGCCTGTAATCCTAGCACTTGGGAGGCCAAGAGTTTGAGGTTGCTGTGAACTGTGACATCACAGCACTCTACTGAGGGCAACAAAGTGAGAGTCTGTTCCCCCTCCAAAAAAAGTCAAAGAAGGCTAGCTCACACTTATGTTCCTAGCATTCTGGGAGGCTAAGGAGGTGGATAGCTTGAGCTCAGAGGGTTGAGACCAGCCTGAGCAAGAGTAAGACCCCTTCTCTAGAAAATTTAAATGGGGTCATGGTGGGGCACCTATAGTCCCAGCTACTCTGGAGGCTGAGACTAGAGGTTCACTTGAGCCCAGGAGTTTGAGGTTGCTGTGAGCTATGACACCATGGCATAGCGTGAAACTCTGTTTAAAAAAAAAAAGTAAAAAATAATAAAAATAGAAAGTAAATTTAGAGAATCAGAGCAAGAAGTCTACCCACCTAAAATTAAAGGCTGCCAGGAAAAAAAAGAAGGAAGTCATTAAAAGTGGAAAAAAACAAAATTAACAAAGTTGCCCAAGAAGTTTTCTTGAAGGACATGATAATCCAGATTAAAAATTCTACTGAGGCTCAGCGCCCATAGCTCAGCGGTTAGGGCTCTGGCCACAAACACAGAGGCAGGCACGTTGGAACCTGGCCCCTGGCCTGCCAAACAACAATGACAACTACAACCAAAAAAAAAAAAAAAAAATCCTGGCATTTTGGCAAGCGCCTGTAGTCCCAGCTCCTTGGGAGGCAAGAGAATTGCTTAAATCCAAGAGTTTGAGGTTTACTGTGAGCTGTGATGCCATGGCACTCTACCAAGGGTAACATAGTGAGACGCTGTCTCAAAAAAAAAAAAAATTCTACTGAGTGCTCAATGCAGCACTTTAAAAAAAGGACCTGTGAGGTGGTACATGTGGCTCAAGGAGTAGGGCACGGGCCCCATATGCCAAGGGTGGCAGGTTCAAACCCAGCCCCAGCCAAAAAACTGCAAAAAAAAAAAAAAAAAAGGACCTGCACTGGACACTCACTGTAAAAGTTCAGAACACTGAGAATGCAGAGAAAAAATTCTTAGACTTCCAGAGAGAATAGCAGATCACACATAAAAGATGGGAAATCTAAATTTCACTGGATTGTTCAAGATTGTCAATTCTGAAAAACCAGAAGAAAATGGAGTAATGCCTTCAAAATTCCAAGGGAAAACCTTCTTCAAGCCTGAGATGCTAGATGATTCTAGCATCATCCATGTCAGTCAAGTGGGAGGGAAGGACAAAAATATTTTTAAATGGGATGGGTTCAGTGGCTCACACCTATAATCCCAGCACTCTGGGAGGCCAATGTGGGTGGATTGACTGAGCTCACAGGTTTGAGACCAGCTTGAGCAAGAGGAAGACCCCATCTCTAAAAATAGCCAGGTGTTGTGGTGGGCTCCTGTAGTCCCAGCAAAATCGAGACCCCCGTCTCTACTAAAAATAGAAAAATTAAGGCAAGAGAATCACTTGAGCCCTAGAGTTTGAGGGCTCTACCAAAGACAACAAAGTGAGACTGTCTCAAAAAAAAAAAAATTATGATGGTTAATTTTGTGTCAATTTGGCTAGGCTATGATACCTAGACATTTGGTTAAATGCCAGTCTAGGTACTGCTATGAAGGTACTCTTTTTATGTAAAATTAATATTTAAACCAGTAGACTGTGAGTAGAAACAGACACCCTGCTTAACATGGATGCTCTCATCCAATCATTTGAAGGTCTGAAGAGCCTTCAGAGGTCGAGGTGACTGATGGCTCCCCAGAAAGGGGGGACTTGAGGTGAAGCATCAACTCTTCCCTAGCCTACCCTGCAAATTTTGGACTTACTAACATCTACAATCATGAGCTAATATTTTTGTGTCTTTTTTTTTTTTTTTTGAGACAGAGTCTCAAGCTGTCACCCTGGGTAGAGTGCCATGGTATCATAACCCACAGCAACCTCCAACTCAGGCTCAAGCCATTCTCTTGCCTCAATTTTTCTATTTTTAGTAGAGATGGGGGTCTTGCTTTTGCTCAGGCTGATCTGGAACTCATGAGCTCAAGCAATCCACCCACCTTGGCCTCCCAGAGTGCTAGGATTACAAGCATGAGCCACCATGCCTGGCCCAAGCCATTCTTTAAAATAAATTTCTCTCTCTCCCTCTCTTCTCTCTTTATACACACACAGACACACACAAACTAACACCTGCTATACTATTTCTCTGGAGAACCCTGACCAATACAGAAGTATATTCAGGAAATAAATTAGAAGCAGACAGTGGAAGACATTATCGATCAGCGTGTGGCTGAGATGAGTAAAAATAAATTAATTAAGCATCCACAGAAAACCAGGTAAATGAAAAAATGAGGAAATTATTATTTTATTTTATTTTAGAGACAGAGTCTCACTCTGTTGCCCTCAGTAGAGTGCTGTGGCATCACAGCTCACAGCAACCTCCAACTCTTGGGCTCAGGTGATTCTCTTGCCTCAGCCTCCTGAGTAGCTGGGACTACAGGCACCTGTGACAACGCCCAGCTTTTGTTTGTTGCAGTTTGGCTGGGACCGGGTTTGAACCCACCACCCTTGATATATGGGGCCTGTGCCCTACTCACTGAGCCACAAACATTATTTCAGCAATGAATGATGTTTGTCAAAGTACTGTATACGCTAACCATTGACTAACCGAAAATACTCATATAATTATTTTGGGAGGATGAATCAATAATGTCTAAACTTTAAAAATGGAGAAATGAAATATAAAAAATATTATTCAGAGGCATGGAAATAAATGCTAAGGGAAATTGCCCAAAGAAACAGGGCTGTAAGATAAGCAAAGGCAGGTCAGCTATTTCTAGTCTTTAATCATAAGGTATTTTTACTACTTAAATTTATATGCAGGTATTACTTTGGTAAAAATAAAAAATAACTAAAAAATACTTATCCACTTGCATCTCTATCTTTTGGGGTCCTGCTGCCAGGTAACTAATCTAACATATTAGGAAAATAAAGCCTGATATATTGTTTAGTCCTGTCAGATAACTTATTTAATTTTGAAAGGCCTCTAACACTTCTGCACTAAAAAGACTCCTTCAGCTTGGCACCTGTAGCACAGTAGTTATGGTGCCAGCCACGTACACTGAAGTTGGTGGGGGCTAACCTGGCTGGGGCCAGCTAAACAACAATGACAACTGCAACAAAAAATAGCCAC
>CAUYQV010154622.1:0-33244 GCA_963574575.1 Galagoides demidoff | reverse complement strand
CAATTATTCTGTTATTTACACAGGGAAAGTAAGGCTTGGAGAAATGAAGAAGCTTATTCAATTCACACATCACACCTACATTGTGCTCTAAACCCCTACCTGAGAGGCCTTCCCTAATTTAAGAACTGAGGGGTTTTTTTTGTTTGTTTGTTTTGTTTTGGTGGGGGCTGGGTTTGAACCCACCACTTCTGGCATATGGGGCCAGCGCCCTACCCTTTTGAGCCACAGGTGCTGCTCCTGTTTGTTTTTTTAATAATAAGCATAATCCACTTTGCATTTCCTGGAACATTAGATCCACAGTGGTGGGAAGCCATGGAGATTTCCTGGCAAAGTGTCTTGGAAAAGGGAAAGCTCTGGACCCCACTAGGTGGAGACAGGAAGAAGTGTCATTTGCCACCAGCTACAGCTAGTCTACCTGACCTTTAGAAACCCTATTGAGTGGCCGAGACGAGGAGCTATCAGTGCCAACAAATCTGGTGATCTACCCCAAGACTCTGAGAACTGCTGAGGGTAGATTTGTCTGGATGGGCTTGTATCCTGTCTCTGTGTGAAATCACTTCACTTCCTGGAATATCTGCAAAATTAGGGAATATATTAGGGGCTGTTACCCTATTTTCTAACTCTAAAACTACACGGGTCTACGAGATATCACATTCCGATTGTATTAACAGTTTAGCCTCACCTTTACCCCAGCCCTCATATTAGACCCATGATATTTCCTTTCTAATGATCAAACCAGCCCGCATTTTCTTCTTAGCCAAACCGTTCAGAGTTATGAGAGAAACAAGGCTCGTTAGCAAATGTGCGACTGACAACACAGCTTTTAGCTGCAAGATTTCCAAGGAACTGTGCTACCCTTCCAAATTAAGCTGTGTCTTAATCCCTAACATAACATTCTAAGCAAAAACCTTCATTCTTCCTTACTATTAGGAAGAAGTTTGAAGTAGGTATGTTGGGACTGTTGTGCTTACTGGCATTTCAATGGTAAGTGCCAAAGTCTACCTTGTAAATGCAGCATGAATACACTAACCTATTTGTTGAATGCCATTTGAGAGTTTTATTGCAGCTTGCAGCGGTCATTGGGTAAATATTAGGCCATTTTATTGCCCGCGTGTGTTTAATTTAGTTAATATCAGGACTCTCTCTGTTCATTGTGCCATTGGAGAACAATCTAAGTTCTAGCTGTGATTTCCTCTCAGGTACTAGTATGCCACAGACAATTTGCAAATGTCCATTATCTTCCCTCAAATAACGTAGACAACTTCGATGTAAGAAGTTTTAATATAATTTCAAAGATCATTAATGGAAAACATTGCAGGAAAGGAAGATTCACAAATGTTTTCTTAGTGCTCTCTAGAATCCAAATGAGACTACTGTTCTTGGATTGGTGAGCCGCCAGTTCAACCATTTATTTTTTTTTTTTAACTTCCAATTGATATGAGATTACAAATGTTTAGGTTATGGCTCCGCGCCTGTGGCTCAATCGGCTAAGGCGCCAGCCACGTACACCTAAGGTGGCGGGTTCGTATCCCCAGCCCGGGCCCGCCAAACAACAATGATGGCTGCAACCAAAAAATGGCCGGGCGTTGTGGCGGGTGCCTGTGGTCCCAGCTACTTGGGAGGCAGAGGCAGGAGACTCGCTTGAGCCCAGGAGTTGGCGGTTGCTATGAGCTGTGATGCCATGGCACTCTACCCAGGGGGATAGCTTGAGGCTCCGTCTCAAAAAAAAAAAACAAAAAAAAAAAAAACAAATGTTTAGGTTACATTGTTTCATCTCTAAGGTAAAGTTCAAATTATAGCTGAGCCCTTCCCCCAGGGGCTGTGCTGCACCCTCCCAGCATTGTACACATTAGATGAGATCCCGCCAATCACCTTCCCTCCTGCTCCTCTCTTCTCCCTCCTCTCCCCTCCCCCTCACTAAAGGATACTTGTGTTTTTCTTTTGTGTGGGTGGTATAGTTGTTTATACATTGGTTTCATATTAGTACTGAGTACATTGGATACTTTTTCCCCATTCTTGTGATATTTTACTAAGAAGAATGTCAGTTCAACCATTTTCGATGGACTCAGAGAGTCAGTTCATGGAAACAGCCTGCCAGTTTCATACTATATAATGGTCCGACCAATTTAGCCCAATGGCCAGGGACTTTGAAACGATCAAGCAGTCAATTCAGGCCAAATAGATAATTTTTCCTGTAGGGACAATCTAAGCAATTGATTTTGAGTTCTATAAATCAGCATATTTCATCTATACAGAAAAACATATTCTCCTTATTATAAAATATTTCTATTATATTATTGTGCTTTTGTTTATATTTTTTTTATAATTAAGTTGATACAGAAGATCCTGAATTTAAAAATGTGTAAAATCCCTAATTTCTAGATTTATCTCTATGGTTCATTGAGTTGTCAATGAAAATCAACACTAATTGATAGTACTGTAACAAACACAGCTACTTGAGAATAGTATAAAATGTTAATTTTAAAGAGATATTGAAAAAATATGGAATGAGAAATATTGACTCAAATCAATGCCCATTCAACAACAACAGAAATTCAGGTTGAAGCCATCTTTTGTGTTTTGTTTTTCATTTTCTTTTTCTGTGGAATATTCTATAAAGTTCTATTTGGGTCTTCATGATTATGTGGACTTATTATGGTGTGGAAAATTATACTTGTGATTTAGAATGCTGAGCCTTGTACATCATTTATGATCAAAGTGAATAAATGACTTTTATAGACTTGGGGCATTCACTTCCAAGTCTATAAAAAAAGACTTGTTTATAAAAAATTGCCCAAAGGTTTGTCCAATAGACATTCACCAAATAAAATACACCCTTATGGCAAACAAATGAAATTAATAATGAACTCAGTTAGTTATTAAGAAATGAAAATTAAAACCACAATGAGATATCACCAGATACCTATCAGAATGGCTGAAGTTCAAAAGACTGAGCATACCAAGCTCTAACAAGAATGGGATGGAACCTAATCCTCCTATACTGCCAGCAATAATCTAAAATAGTATAATTATTTTGGAAAAGAGTTAGGTAGTATATTAAAAATTTATACCTACCATATGATCTAGCCATTCTGCTCTTAGTCTGTCTACTCCATTCTATTTGAGAGAAATGTCTCCATCCACACACAGATTTGTGCAAGAATACTCATAGAAACTGTATTTTTAACATCCAAAATCTTTGAATAACTCAAGTCTCCATTAACAGGTGAAAGGATAAACACACTGTTGTATATTACCATAATGAAATAGTGCTTATCAACTAAAATAAATGTACTATTGATATATTCATTCTACAAAATGGATGAATCTCCAATCAATTATGCTGAGTAAAGGAAGCAGGCATACAAATGTCATTTTGACATATTTAGGTGTATAAACATGTGTATATAGATTTCATTTGAAAAATGTTTATCTTATTCCATGTCAATTTCACCTCACTGAAACAGTTAAAGTCATAAGGACACTTAGGAAAGTGTAGCCTTTTATGTCCCTCACTACTTGACATGCTGTCATGAAAGAGGAACAGTGAAAAATATTAAACATATGTGGATTTCACCTCTTCCCTAAATATTTCCCTAAATATTACTACTATTTTATTCCATGATGGAATATTGACTATCTTTGTACATAAACATTTTAATCTTTTGGAAGCCTTCTTTCAGGCGATGCTTCTGTTGGGGCTGCTGTTGAATCAACAACTCGATGTGTGGATCTCCTTCATCTTAGCTCTGGAAGTTCATGGAAGAAAAGTCCATTTTTGGTAATCACTCCCCAATACACATTTTGTTATGCAATTAATTCTCCAGCACTTGGGGCCATTTAAGTTATGTCACTCACCAAGGAAATTATTCTTATATTTGTGAACTTTTAAAACTTCTAGAAAGCAATTAACGTATCTTGTAAAAATTCAGAAATTACCGTAAAAAGAAAAATGTGCAGATCTATCCTACGGTTATAACTATTATCACTATTTGCCATAATTTATTTGTATTTTTAAGATTATTTTAAAATTTTATAATACTACTACATAAAATTATGCATTCTGTTTTTTTTAACTTGACATTGAAGAAGAATTTTTTTTTAACTAAATGATTTCAGGGCGGCACCTGTGGCTCAAAGGAGTAGGGCGCTGGCCTCATATGCTAGAGGTGGCAGGTTTAAACCCAGCCTAGGCCAAAAACTGCAAATAAATAAATTAATTAATTAATTAATAATAAACATTGATTTTAATGACCACTGAAATTTCTTTTTTTTTTTTTTTTGAGACAGAGCCTCAAGCTGTCCCCCTGGGTAGAGTGCTGTGGCATCACAGCTCACAGCAACCTCCAACTCCTGGGCTCAAGCGAGTCTTCTGCCTCAGCCTCCCAAGTAGCTGGGACCACAGGCGCCCACCACAATGCCCAGCTATTTTTGGTTGCAGCTGTCATTGTTGTTTGGCGGGCCCAGGCTGGATTCGAACCCGCCACCTTAGGTGTATGTGGCTGGTGCCCTAGCCATTTGAACCACAGGCACTGAGCCTAAAGTTTTAATCTCTTAGACATACCGTAATTTATTACCAATCTCCTGTTGCTGGATATTTATGTGCTTTTAAATGGTTCACGGTTGTAAATGGTATTGCCCTGTTCATATTTGAGTAAAATTCTTTCTTAGGGAAGTTTTTCTTTTTTTTTCAATTGAAACTGTTTTCCCAAGCACGTTGGTTCACGCCTGTCATCCTAGCACTCTAGTAGGCCAAGGCAGTAAATTGCCTGAGCTCAGGAGTTCTAGACCAGCCTGAGCCAGAATGAGACTCCATCTCTACTAAAAATAGAAAAATACCTAGCCAGGAATTGTGGCACACACCTGTATTCCCAGCTACTCTGGAGGCTGAGGAAAGAGGATCTCCTGAGCTCAAGCGTTTGAGGTGACGATGAGCTGTAATGTCACTTAACCCCAGGGTGAGTCTATCTCAAAAAAAAAAAAATTAAAATTAAAAAAAATTAAAGTATATACGTAACATTAAAAGTTATCTTTCTAATTCAAGAATTCATTATTATCTACATAGCACTTACTATACAAGCTACTATAGAGGAGAGAATATAGATCTCAATGTAGCCCTTAAATCCTACAGAAGCTCAACAGAGAAAAGGCCATAGGATGTCCAGGGTGATGAATTTAAATTTGAATTTGGAAGAATTGAACAGCATTTTAAAAATACTGAATATGATTGGGAGGAGAAGAATGGGGGGAGTGAAATTGTGCTGGTTGCGCTCCCCTGTAGGAATCTCCCATGCTCTGGGTTTGTGTGTTTTCACAGCGGTCCTCCCCAGGAATCTATTCAGCTTGAACCATATGTTCATAGGCTAAATAATAACTGTCTCTGGGTATGGCTTGCGTAGAGACGGCTAAATGCCTACCTTGTTGATTTTAACAATGTTTGCTGAGATGAAGCCAAGTTGATCATTTGAGTTTCTTGGTGTTAGTATGCAAAGAAAGTCTTCGTATATATTTAAGGAAAAACAAAACAATGTCACAAAATAAGAAACAGGTCGATATGTTTATTTTTAAAATGTATGTAGCAATTTCCTTCCAGAGGGTTCAAATTTTATTAAAGGACATTTTTTGGGAAAACGGGCTGTTGAAAATACTTGAAACATTATGGTGTTTAGAGAAGGAGGAGCTATTTCACAGTAAAACAGAGGGGTCAGAAGCAAATTAAAATGCTGACTGAGCAAACTAATTCCTAGTAATACTGTTAGGTTGATATCAATGAAAAGAGAAATAAAACTTATTTACACTGAACCCTTTTTAGTTCACTCTTATGAAATGTTTAAAACTGTTTTTAAAATGGGGTTGTCCACAGTGGTCTCATGCCTGTAATTTTAGCACTCTGGGAGGCTGAAGGGGAAGGATTGCTTGAGCTCAGGAGTTCAACCTGAGAGAAAGTGAAACCTAGTCTGTACCCAAAATAGAAAAATTAGTTGGTATAGTGGCGAGCTCCTGTAATCCCAGCTACTCAGGAGGCTGAGGCAGGAGGATTGTCTGAACGCAGGAGTCTGAGGTTCAGGCCGATATCATGGCACCCTAGCTTGGCAAACAGAGTGAGATTCTGTCTCAAAAAAAAAGGCTTACAAATTTGAAAAACTCAGAGAATTAGGAAATCACTTTGGACTTAGTAAAATGGTATGTGATTATTCAGAGGAGGGCACAATGGAGCTAAGAAAAAGATCCTGGAACTTAGGAGTGGAGTGAAAGCTTAGAATCACCTGGACAGAGAGATGTAAGAACATTTGGTATTCAGTGCTCAGGATACTGCAGAAAACTACTAAGGGCTCATGAATATCATTAGTCCTTTAAGAGCAGCTGTGAATAGTATAGAAAAAGGTCAGTAAACACAGACAGGGCACTGCGGTACCCTCTCTTATGGACATTTCCAATCACATCCAGCACTCTTTGCCAGTGGGCCTCAACACTAGCCTGGAATTCTCCTTCATATAACATCATGTGTATTTAATATCAACAGATGAAGTGCAAAGCCAAGACACAATGCATTGTTTCCCATCCTTTCTTATTTCCTAGAACTTCGTGAAGGGGACATAAAACAGTTCATGTTAAAGTGAACTGTCAATAAAATGCTAGTATTATTAGTACATGCAAAGTTTATAGCCAAGAGAATTATATATCTATGGTTATAAAACAACAACTAATGCACTCACAGATTAAAGTCCTTTGCAGATAGCCCAGAAGTCCTGATTATACGCAGATATGTTACTGTTGTTCTTAGAGTCTTCTTCATGGGCACTGGTCTAAATGATTCTTGATTCCAGAGATCTGATATCAGCTATTTTTCCCTTTTGTGCTTTCTCTCTGGGTAACATTTAATCCTTAGCACAGTCCTCTATTGTTTGGGTAATTGCACGTGTACCTGTGTCTCCCCATCGGCCTCTGTGCTTCCTCAAGGCAGGGCATTTTTCTTTCATCCTTGTATTTCTGGCACTCAGTGTCTATCAAGAACATGGAATGTACCCAATACATTCGAACTGAATTTTTGGATAAAAATCTGGATTGTTTTTAAATCCACCCTTCGCTTTTTTCACAATCTCAGATTAGACCAGAGTTTTACCTTCCAGCTATGTTAGGCCTTTTCTGGTTACTGTGAATTGGACTCATAGATAGTTTAGTCTGTGTGTTTTCATCCAGTTCTATAGTGCTGTCTACAAATAAATACATAAGACAGTCTTCCAAATGGTGTTAATAACGTGCCCGCATTCTGCTGGAAATGGGTCCCCAAATAAAACTACTAATGCAACCACAAATATGTTTTCTTCTTGAGATTCAAGAACCTAAAATAGTGATAGAAAATCTTTGACTTTTTTCACTGTGCTTGTTCTTGCCACCAACTGCCAACTGGTTGCACGATTCCAAAGAAAAATCTTTTCCGATGTGCCTTCTGAGCACCGCACCACTTTATTTCCTAAGAATTTAGGATTCGACTTGTTCTGTTTGGAGGGTGGGGCATTTGGGTTGGTGGAAATATTGAGATAGCAGTGCTTCAGCAAATTTGTATTGGGAGGAGAGATGAATATTTCAAGCTCATGTTCATAGTGCCTTGGGAGGAATTTGTAATCTGGATCCCACAGCTGTTGCTAAGCGAACCAGTGGGGTCGTTATCCTCTGGCTGAGCCAGTAGGGGGTTCCCAAAACCTGTCTCTACTGCAAGATGCTCTCTGAATTTTTATTACTTGCTGTAACCTTAACAACTGTGTTTGGAAATGCATGATTTTTTTTTTTGAATCTCCTTATAAATTATGTATGTCTCTGTTGACTTGAAATCACACTCATTCACAGGTTCTGTGTTTGGGAAAAAAAAAACAAAGAGCCTTAGGATGGGGTTAGATTCTTCAAGCATGCCTTAAGAGAAGGAGCTAAGTGGAAAGTCTAATTTATCTGAATATTTTAAGTGAAGATGTGGGGGTGATAAAACCCGTGTGGATGTGGGGGGCAGGGAGGGGCGTGCGTGACGTGCTCCTGAGAGCCAGAATGGGGTCCGTCCATCTTATCTGCTCTCCCCTGTAGCACTGTGCTGCTGAAAATACTGAGTCCAGATCTCAAAGCAGGAAGGCCCTGTGTTCGCATAAAGCTGTCAGCTAGGTCAGGGTAGGGAATTTTCTAAGAGTAGAACAGCCATTGAGGGGCAAGGAGTTGTTGCCAAATTTTCCGTATCACTCATAAGGCATTTGCACATAGTAGGTCCTTGCAAATATTTATCAGTATAACATTATAGTCTTTGGTCATTGAGGAATTCTTAGGGTCTGTTTCCTGATTGTACTTTCGGTGGGAAAAAACCCCACAAAATTATATATTAGCAAGAGACGGGGGTGTAATATAAATATTCCAGCCTCAAAACACACGCCATTTTTGTTTTTATGAAACTTATTTTAGGAAGAAAAAAAAATCAAGATGTGCCCCTGATGTTATCGTTCTCCTTTTTAAAGTTTCTCACATAATTTGAGAGAAGGCGTTGAGTCCTTAGGGCCACACGCTTTTCATCCTTGACCCACTTGATCCCTAAAGTTGGTTTCTTGTTTTTAAAATGTACGTGGCATCACCTGACCATGAGAATAATGGCACAGAAATGAACTCACGGGTAAAAATGTCTTGCGATTTGGACAGGTTTATCTGAAGGCTTTTGAGCATACAATACTGAGTTGATGCACATAATGAGTCAGTTTTTTTTTTTTTTTCAACAGCAATATGTTTTTTTCACTGAGCACTGAATGGATCTTAAGAAGAGGATTTTGAAGTGGAGCCTGGGCGAGCAAGGAAGTCGTTACTGACTTTACAAAAGCTACTGTTGATATATGTTGGGGTATCACCAACATGTCTGGTGATTTAAATTCAGCACTAAATTGGCTCTGATAATGTTAACCAATAAATTGGATGCAATTCCAGTAACACATATTCTGACATCTTATCTGGGGAAATCTTAGCTGTTCTCCTGCAGAAATAAGTTTGGAGCAGGGCTGCGATGCAACCTTAATTAGAGGGCAGATGGACCAGTGACAAATGGCTGTTCTGCGGCTCCGTGTTCTGTTCCAGAGAAGGATGCAATCAGTTCAAGCTGTTTTTGACTGATGTTTCAGATTGTGGTGTTGTAAACAGGTCTGAAAATAGCCACTCTTTAAAAGACTGTAAATTCCTGTAATTGCGGTATGCTTTAAAAATTAACCCTAAAAAGAATAAGGGCTGGAGGATGGAGTAGCTTTCAGTTTTGAATTACTAGCTGGATGGCAGTAGCACTCCGTTTGTAAGAGGAGGAAGCCCATGATTAGAGGGAGTGCATCTCAATGCCATGTGTCAGAAAGGAAAGGAAAATGGAGCTTCCTTGGCGCCGGAGAACTGTGTAATTAGCTGGATAACAAGCATTGATATTTATTGTAGTGGAATGCAAGGAAGAAACTGAAAAACGAAACTCCTGGAGTCTCCGTTCCACATCTGCAGGATTAATTTGGGGTTAATTTTATCATTTTAATCTGCACGATGCTCTTCCCCAGTTGCTAACGTACCCTGGTATATACCAGATGTCAGACATTTAATGAGGCCTCGGAGGCTTGGGGTGGGTCTGACTGCCTGTGTTTCATTCCCGCCAGGCCTTTGCACACACCCATAAGCTGGTGGTTCCTGGTTTGCAATGGTTCACGATGCTCAAAACCTTCCCTAAATGTTAGTGGCCACTCTGGCCGCTAGGAGGAGCTGGAGGCTACTCCATACACTCCACTCAAATTCATGCAAGTCTTTTGTTCTAGATGCAAGAGCAAAAGAGTCTCAGGACTAGAGTGCTAAAGGAATTAGTATCTGGAAAGATGGAATTAAAGCTCTCAGTCTGTAGAGATATGACTTAAAGTGGAGTATAGTGGTTAAGAGCGTATGGTTCCTAGAGTCGAGGTTTTAAGTCCTGACAAAATACTGAATTTATCTTAAGTCTTAGTTGCGTCAGCTCTGAAATTAAGATACTATTACCACCCATTCTTCGGGTTTGTTATGAGGTAAAGAACTTGGCTACAATGTTAATATTGCTTTGTAAATTGTTCTCTCTAAATAATTATTTTACCCTTGGGTGTTCACTTTATCTTGGGAATCCGCTTCTACAGCTAAGGTAGATGACTTGGCTCACCTATGCTGTGGTCATCCGTTTCCCCTTCCAGAGGCAGCTTAGCCCACTTGTCTGAAGCACAGGGTGTAGAGTCCTACAGTCCTGGACTGGAATCCTGGTTGGGACACTTAGTAACTTTGTGACCTGGGGGGAGGGGGGATATTTAACCTTGTTATACCTTACTTGTCATAATCATTACCTGAATAAAACAATAGTACCTTAATCAAGGATTACAAATGCGATGACTCACGCAACCAAATTCAGAATAGGATCTGGTACATGGTGGCATTCAGTAGTATTCCTTAGATCCAATACTTCATATCCTTTAAAAAAATCTTCTTTGATTTCTACTACATTGCATTTTGTGTGCCCCATGTACTGATTATTGTTGCTTTGGTATTTTCACTGCTGATGGGAAATGGTCAACAATGGCTAAATGCATTGCTTAAAATCTAGAGAAAATCTCAGATGAGGGACCATCAGGAAAGAAAGAAAATCCATGAACCGTTATGGCTGTCAGAGAGCAAAGTAGATGGTTGGGGCCAAGCAGGAAGACGCCTACAGCATCAGCACAGAGGGGACTGAAAAGTATTGAAGATACGGCGCCGTGTGATCAGGTTTCTACATCCAACTCCTTTCTTATCTGGCTTCTTGCATAGTCTGGCTTCTGCCAAATTGAGATGCGTTTCAGAGTGAAAAATAAAACAAAACAAAACACCCATGATGGATCTCTGTTGAGAAATTTCCCAACAGGTGACAACCTCTCTGAGGAAAGCCAGTTGACAGCCGCCTGGAGTCAGCAGTTAGTGCTAAAATTGAAAAGCGCGTTGATGGTGCTGCTTAGTGAGAACTGGACGTTCCCCCAACTTTCATCACTGCAACAGACCTGCCAATGTGTTTTCTGACTCAGAAAATTGCCAAAGAAACTAAAAAGAGGGAAAGAATTATTAAGGCGGTAAAAATATTTTTGCTGACATAAAAGATGTTATGAAAAAGAGCATTCAGTGATATTTTGAGCGGGACTTTGTAACATATCCTTATAAATGACTTCCATCCGTGCGTGTAAACTCTGAGTAAGAAAAAGGTACCAATGAAAAGATTCCAACTTAAGTTTGACTATTACATTATACCCAGCGCGTGTGACTAATCATCCTGGTTATGATGAACGGAGTTTAAAAAGGCACTTTCTTTGTTTCTTTAATAAATAATTGCTGGACAGATATTTTTGAAATAATAGTTAAGTCTACTTTAACTTATTAGATAGTCCAACTCATCCTTAGGTCTAGATGTGGCTCTGGCGAGAGGAACAAGATACTCTCCCTCTGTTTTCATTCTTAAGTTTGACATGGAGTAGACTGCTTCGGGTATTTAGCAGCAGAGATGCTAAGTGTTAATCCTGGATAACAAATAAGGAAGACATTGAATGAAAGCATTCGCAACATTGGACTCCACAAACGTCAGTTTGCTATGTCAGATTCCATAAATGCTGACGGATCGTGTCTGACATATATTCTAAATTTGGTGAAAATCTTTCTGGCTGCTTTGGAGGGATGTGATGACAGACATTGGTTTTATTTTATTTACTTGGTTTAATTAATCAATTAAACACATATGTTTTGGATCCCTATGCTGTGGGCCTCTGTGAATTCCCAGAGTGTCTGGGGTAAAGCTAGATTCAGCTGGACGGTGGGAAGTGGCTCCATGAGGAGCCGACATTTGAGCTCAGCTATGAAGGAAAAGGAAGACTGGATTTGTGAAGTTCTAGAGCAAAGGAAACGTCTGGCACAAAGATCTGAAGGTTGGAGTGAGCTTGATAACTAGATACCTCGGGGGAAAGCCCAGAAGTTTCCCTGGAGAATCCTTAACCACAAACTTGCATTCAGAATCTGGGACTCCCTTGTATGACTCAACAACACGAAAGCAAAGCCTCGTTTTCAAGGGTCATGTTTGGTGGTGTGCCCACGTAATGTAACTTTTCTTTGGGAAAGGTCTCAAAATGTCATCCCAGCAAAGCTCCCCGAAGCACACAAGGCCGCCATAGCTGGGAGACAGCAGAAATTACAGTGCAGAAGAAAAGACTCGAAGACTACAGATGCTGGAATAAGCAGAATTAGAATAGCAAATGAGCACTTTTAGTATGTTTAGGAAAAGAGAAGAGAGTATTTTACAGTCTCTCTTAAGCAGCACGTGTGTATTGAACACCTCTCATATGCCAGGCAGTCTCCTAAGTGAAGATCTTGAATGTCTTACCATCATCCAGGACATACATTCCAGTTTATTAATTGTGCCAAGTGTTTATCTGTGGCCCTGGAACACCTTTGTATCTCCTTCTCCTATATATTCTCCTTGATTCTATTCAAGGTAATTTACCTTATTTTTTTGAATGAATATATTCTGTCTTTGTTGCAGCTCACTTTCTCAAGAGCACACCTGTTTTCCATTCTCTGCTTATGATCTAATCTGGAAGAAGGCTCTGCCTCGCTTTAGCTCAGCACAGGTGGATAGATTTGTTGACTAACAATTGGCTGAATGGTGCAACCTATAAAAAGGAACACAGAATTGGCGGATGAGGATGTTATTTTTATTTATTTATTTATTTTTTTAGAGACAGAGTCTCACTCTGTCACCCTTGTAGAGTGCTGTGGCATCACAGCTCACAGCGACCTCCAACCCCTGGGCTTAGGCAATTCTCTTGCCTCAGCCTCCCAGGCAGCTGGGACCACAGGTGCCCGCTATAATGGCTGGCTATTTTTTTGTTGCAGTTTATCTGGGGCCAGGCTT
Source organism: Galagoides demidoff (assembly GCA_963574575.1). Classification (NCBI taxonomy): domain Eukaryota; kingdom Metazoa; phylum Chordata; class Mammalia; order Primates; family Galagidae; genus Galagoides; species Galagoides demidoff. The sequence continues at coordinate 20,310 of CAUYQV010154622.1, read as the reverse complement.
GAATCTGCCACCCTCGGTATATGGGGCCAGTGCCCTATACACTGAGCCACAGGTGCCACCCTGGATGAGAATTTTAAAGGGTTTGAATTATTTGGAGAGAGAAGATGAAGAAAAAGGGGGAGAGAGAGAAAAAAGAAAGACCATGATATGCTAGTCCTAAAGAAACTTCTGAATTTAGACTCTTTCGTGATTAGTATCACCTATCCACATTCGGTATATCCCAGAAATGACTGAAAAGTTAGATGTGATCTGAATTCTTATCTTGTGGCAAAACAAGTGTTTTAGCATGGATGAGAAATGTTGATCAGATGTAAGAATGCTAAATCTTCATTGAAAGAAATATTAAAGCCCCATCTTCCTTAGAGGCCCACAAAAAAAAATAAATTATGGATTCCTGTATTCTTGACTCTATAAAATTACTTAGCTGGCCAAGTGAAACTCTGGTTAAGAAAATAGAGAACCATATGAATGAGCCATTAAATATTTTATGATTCCGATTTTATGAATGTTATTTTATGTAAGAGGCCCCCTACCTGAGTACTCCAGCCATGATTTGGATTAAAAGAGTGTTTGTGTGTGTGTTTATATACCTACAAATACAGACCCATATATATATGGTATTTAGTGGCAGAGATGCTAAGGGTTAATCCTAGGTAACAAGGAAGAAATTAAGTGAAAATATTAGCAACATTGGACTCCACAGGGTTCAGTTTGCTATGTCAGATTCCATAAATGTTGACAGAGAATCTCTGACATATATTCTAAATTCATATATGGGTCTGTATTTGTGCATATATATAGTCGCACACATTTTTTATAGAAATTAAGTGTTATTTAAAGCACATGCACCTTCTCCTTCTTGGTCTATAGGACCAACTGGCCATAACAGCGATAATGGCTATAGACATCCCCTCCTCTAGTTGTAAAGATGGAGTGACAGTAGAGAATTAAAACTATGCTGTAATAACAATAAGAAGGAAAATATTTAATTACTTCTTAATAGTGTCTTATCTTTTACCAAACATTATTTCCTTGGAGTCATACAACTGTTTGTTTAGCAGTTGTTTTTTTTTTTTTTTTTTGCAGTTTTTGGCCAGGGCCTGGTGGTGGTTTGAACCCACCACCTTCAGGGCTGGTGCCTTACTCCTTTAGCCATAGGTGCCACCCTGTTCAGCAGATATTTTTTTATTGTGTCTCAATTCAGAATCACATGTTAGCAAGAGACCCAGCCTACTCAGTTTAGGCCATCCACATGCCGCAGTCTCCCAGAGGGCTAGGATTACAGGCGTGAGCCACCACACCTGGCCTTAGATGCTAATTTTTGTTGCAAAAAAATTTAGAGAAAATATGTAAACTAGTAGTTATGAGCTCTACTATTTTAAATGCCTTTTAATGGTCTATTTCTAACCAAGCCTGTAACCTCAGCTTATCCAATTTTATAAGCACTACATTTTCTGAATCTATTTCATGGAGTCTCAAAATTAAATAACGGGCAGTTGGATAGATGGAAAGGGAAAACGAAAAGATGGAAAACAGAAAGCCTTTTGTATTTGGCCTCCCAAGTGTCTTGTTTGTTTTTTTCTCAATGTAAAATATTTCTCATCTTTGGAGAGCCAGTAACACAATGGCATGACCATAGTTCATTGGTCATCAAGACTAACTCACACTAACCAAATTTAAGTACACCAGTTGACACTGAGGGATTTTTATTTCCAATTATTAAGATGTCCTTCTTCTGCCCAAGTCAATTCCTACTCAGTAAGGGAACCTGGAGCTGTGTCTTGGCAGGCACAGACTCAGAGAAGACAAATGTAGTAGGAAGTTTTGAGGGACCATTTGACTGCTCTGTGATGAGGCCCTGTGGACTTTCCGTGGCTTCCCAATGAGTCCCACCTGTCCAATGAGTAAGAAACGTGCTTGGGAGGTTTCATGTCTGTTTTCTTTAGAAAGTGCTGGGGGACCTACTGCCAAACTCATTCTCTGCTCTCCATTTTTCTATGACTCATAAAACTATTTCCACTTTCCCGAACACTCTTCTTTCTGTCTGAAGATTTTTTATCATCCAGACATTGAAATCACATAGTGTCACCACCATAGAACTCAATGAGTGGAGGCCGTGATAAAGACCTACTGTGTTCACTGTGAAGGGACATAGATACTATCCCTCAACTCCAGGAGCTTCAAGATCACATGGTAAGATCTGAGAATGAGAGCTGTGAGTAATGACCATCTTTGCAAATCATAGTCGGCCGTCATTCACCCCCTGGTCACTACAGTCTGTATTGCTTTTGCAGCAAACCTCATCCACCCCTGCTCCAAGGTTCCCCGAGTCTCACTCATTCGTTTCTGTTCAGAGTCCAGTGTTGCATTATTGATTTGTTTGTTTATTTATTTATTTAGATCAGGTGAAGTTTCCTCAAGTACAACTCCTGCAGTCCAGTTCCACTTGATCTAGTAAAAGAGATACATAGTTTGTCTTCTAACCCCTCAGCACATAATTCTGAAATAGGAAGAGAAATGCTTATTGGGGGAGAGGACAGACAGACAGTGCTCACTGGTTCACAATAGTTCTGAAATCCCACAGGATTGCATTTTGCTAATTCTTTGACTAGCGATCAAGCCTACTTTCGAAAGTTCTCAAAAGGTCCTGGCTCTATCCTCTGACTTCCTCCTTTTCCAAAAGAACATGTCTGTGGTTTCAGTTGAGAAGCTTTCCCAGATGGCTCTCTGCCTGTGAAGGTTTGTGAGTGCAAAGGTGTCTGTTCCCTTGTGGTGTCTGCTGCTCTCAGCGTCTGATGGCAACACTTGTACCAAAACAAGCCTTTCAGAACTCTTGTGACTTTGCTATGGATCATAGTTCACTCCAGTTGACAAGAGGCACAAGCACAAGTATCTTTAAGACTGACTCTTTTTTTCTTTCTTTTTAAATTATTATTATTATTATTAAATCATAGCTATGTACATTAACCCAATCATGGGGTAAAATGTGCTGGTTTTGTATACCATTTGAAATATTTTCATCAACTAGTTAATATAGCCTTCACCACATTTTCTTAGTTATTGCGTTCAGACATTTATACTCTACACTTAGTAAATTTAACATGTACCCTTGTAAAATGCACCGTAGGTGTGTTCCCACCAATTACCCTCCCTCCACCCTTTTCTAACCCAGGTCTCTTGAAAGGCAGCTAAACGACAAAATCTGCGATATCCATAGGAGCCCCATATTTTGGTGGGGATCATCTGCAAGCCGGTCTCCTAAGACCTTTAAAGCATCTTTTGTTTGACAGTTTTTATGAGGCTCTATGTTGAGCTTTCTAAGTCTTAAACAAAAGAGATTGTACTCCCCTCTTCAGAATTTGATCTTTGGCATGATATTTTCTTAATTTGAAAATTATTTCCCATCTGGAGAGTCTGGGGATGAGAAGTAGTTTGACTCTGATGCACAGATTTAACTGTTGTTTTGTTGACTCAACTTACCCCTTTCATGTTTCATCAAAGGCTTGGAAAAGAAGCCACGTGGCAATATCGCTATTATGCCTGGAAGTATCCTTAGATATTTCATTATGTTCATGGGATACATTTTCTATTTTGCACATTACAGTGGGCAATATTGTTGCCGAACTTTCTGTCACTACATAACAGACTTTTCTGCTGCACCAATTATATATATACATATACAGGAAGAATATTTGTTTTTTTATTTTATTTTATGGGGTAGCCTCTGGGCTTAAGGCCCCTTAGGTGTCTGTGAACACTTTCCTCGAGTCCCTGTCAGAGGTCGCTCACAGTCTTCTCGGGTTTCTTCCACCCGCCACCCATCACTCTACCCTCAATCCAACACCACGTGCTTTGGACTTTTGTAACCACAACAGGTATTTGCAGTTGTCAAGTTAAGTATCAGCTTGTTGTTGCTACATAACAAATCATTCCAAATCTAGAAGCTTTAAACAATAGCAGTTACTTATTTGGTTCACAGTTCCGTGGTGTGGGGAGAGTCAGAGCCCTTTGGCTGATGCAGTAAGCAATGGGACAGCCATTTTCAGGACCATTGCCTTGCCAGAGGCATTTGTTGTCCGGGAGTTCAACCAGGGTGTGGGCCATGGGCCTCGGTTCCTCCTCACATTGGTCTTTCTGTGTGGTGCTTGAACTTCCTTACATTATGGTGGCTTAGGGCCAAGGCTGAGAGTTCCAAGAAAGCAAAGTGGAAATGTGTGACATTTTTATGACCTAGACTCAGAAGTCACACAGCATTATTTCACCTTATATCTATTTGCTGAGGAGTTTCAAGGTCATATTGTTAGATGAGTATGTGGAATGGAAGATACTGTTACTGACATGTTTGGAGGAAACAGCCTGGTACAATTAGCATTGTCGAAAAATCTTCCTGTTCATGGTCATTCATGAATTACCCATTCATACCTGTTGCCTGTATTCAAGTCTTCATTTTTGACTATTCATTCATTTGTATATGGAGAATATTAAACTGTTGTGTATGCATATCTATTGCCCCTATTTTTTCCTGAGAAAATTCCTTTTTATGCTGATTTCAATGTATTTTTTAAGAGACTGCACTAGTATAAGTATCCATAACACATAAGTTGGGACTGTGCTATGGATAAGGCTTATAGGACATTCAATTCCTTTGGGCTTATGTGTGTTACACATATGAAAATGGATCCTTTATAAGGTGATATAAGGACAATATACTTGCCCTGTGGGGTGGGGCACATGGCATTTTGGGGAAACACTTCAATGGAAGTATTTTTAAGAGAAAGTAATAAAATATTTCTATGCTAATTATGCAAAAATTAAACCTGAGACATAGTAGGTTCTTGTTTAATGGCTAGCTAGTTTCCTTCCAAGTTCTCTTTCAGCAGTGATAACCGTAGTTTGGATTCTCCCTGAGAAAAGGACATGGGTGTAGGTAGCTTATCTGTGAGGGTCCTACAGTGAGCAGAGTGAGGTGGTAAGAAAGAGAGACAGCCAAGAGAGGACGTTGTTATACTGGGCACCCAGTTTGGATGAGAGGGACTCAGTTCACTAAATATCTTCAAAAGGCTATGAAGAACACCTTCAGAATAATCCCATCATGAGATGAGGAAGCTAGTGGTATATCAGGCCACCCAATCTAGTTCCTCATGGTTGGGTGTTATTCCTGGGAGCATTCCCTAAATGCCAGGACTTGAGACAAAAAGTCATTGGCATGTAATCGAACTGCTTACAAGGACACAGGTGGCCTCTGAGGCAGGCAAAGTGTATGGGGCAGGGCTCTAGCAGCACCTCCTGGGGTGGTATATTGAATAAAGGGAAAAATAAAAGAAAAACTATAAAGATAGAATGAGAGAAACGGAGCAAGGAAAAAAGGAAATCTATTTGTGGAAGAAAGATCAATCTTCCTACAGCATCTAAGAATCATCTACTTTCATTATAACTTTGGGGGTCAATTAATATGAATGAGAGTTTTTTTTTAAGTTTCAAATTTAATTATTTCAGATAAATGTGTGCACAGGTACATTTCCAAATTAAAAAAACCAGACTTTACATGAGAGTTATTGGCCCCAGGATGAGTTGGTTGCTAAGCAGTACAGGCAACAGCAGCAAAACACCCGGTGGGCAGGATAAATGTCCTAGACTGGCCGCATGTGGCCCACGGGCTGTAGTTTGAGGATGCCTGCTTTAGCCAGCGTTTGACACTTAGGACCTGTATATGTTTTACATTAGCCGCAGGACGCCGTAGTCTGACTGCCATTCAGTAAGGACATCCCTGTGAATGATAATAGAATTAACTTAACAAACATGCAGAGTAAAATGAAATGTCAACTTTTATTCCATAATTTTCTTCCATCTGCCAGAGTGATTTTAAATACCAGCTTTAAAACATGAAGCGCAACCAGCCGGCCTTTCAGTGGGGCTTACACGTGGTTCCCTGTGATGTGTGGCGTCTGGGTGTCTTTCTGCACACTGGCTTGGAGCGTTGCTGAGCCCTGGCCTGGCTGGTGGCATTGGGCTGCACTTGGCAGTAATCTCCTGTCCATCTGTGCCTTTTCTCTGACTGGGATAAGCTGTTATGGTTGAACAACTCTGTTTTGTCCTTCTTGTTCTGAAGTTTCTCGAATTTTGCATCTCAGCGGTTGCATTGGCCAAAGTTCAGCTTGGCCAAAGTTCAGCTTTCCTCTTTCAAGGGAATGCTGGATGCCTGTCTTCTAGAGCCCGGTCCTGGTTGATAGGGAACCAGCAATATGCATCCCTGTATTTGGAATTTCTTGGCCATTGTTTGATGAAATATGGAAGATAGATCAGTGGGAAGATAAAAAGACTTTAATTCTGAATCTCCTTGGATAAATCAAACAACCTAACCAGGGCTAACCCACCTATAATAAATTTGGCACTTGAGTCAGATTCTACTAAGGCAGTGTTTTTCAACCTTTTTTATCTCATGGTATACTTGAACCTATAGTTAAACTTTTGTGGCACATTTAAATTATGTTGATCCAAAAAAGAGTAGAAAAAAGAATATGCTGGTGCAGCACCTGTGGCTCAAGTGGCTAAGGTGCCAGCCACATACACCTGAGCTGGCAGGTTCCATTCCAGCCTGGGCCTGCCAAACAACAATGATGGCTGCAACCAAAACCTAGCTGGGTGTTGTGGCAGGTGCCTGTAGTCCCAGCTACTTGGGAGGCGGAGGCAGGAGACTCGCTTGAGCCCAGGAGTTGGAGGTTGCTGTGAGCTGTGATGCCACGGCACTCTGTCCAGGGCAACAGCTTGAGGCTCTGTCTCAAAAAAAAAAAGAAATGCTTATTTTATGTTATTAACTTCTTTTAAAAATAATTCAATTAATGATATTGAAAAATTTTTCACAGCAGACCTAAGACCCTCTCGTGGCACACCAGTTGAAAATTGGTTGGGGATGGTAAGGGGATTGCATCCACCTCCTTCACAGGACTCATCGATGCTTAGTTAGTCTCTATTTTGCTCACTTGTCCAGCTTCTGTAGTTCCACTAGGATACAAGTTCTAAGAAGGCAAGACTCTGGTTTCTTTCTGTACGGGTGTACTTCCAGCATACTTGGTATACATGGTAGATCCTCAACAAATAAATCTGAAATAATTGAGTAAATGACATCTTGCTGTCCACTGATCCCATCCATGTTAGAGTACAGTGTTGTGTTAAGAATCAATAAAGGGGGCAAGGACTATGCTCTCTTTCGTACGATGATGTTACCTGGAAAGTTCACTGCAAATTTCTCTCAGAGCAGTTCTTTCTTTCATTGCAACCTACAGAGTTCAAAAAAGGAACGAACACAAATAATGAACTGTCTCATATCCTACTGAAGATGTATGTTTTGAGCTGGTTAGTACCCAAGTTCATCTGAGTTTGAAGCAAGGAGGTTGCAAGGTCACATTGCCTAAGACCTAAGGGGCCTAAATGGGAAATCCAATATAAAAATTAAGGTAGTGATGCAGGTGTGAAGGCAGAAATGATGGAAGAGAAAAAAAATTCTAGTTAGTAAGGGCAGGACTGGAGCTGAAAGCACCACTGAAGTGACGTTTGGAGGAATACTGGGGAAGCTGAGCAAGTTTGCCAGTTCGCCAAAGGTGGTGGTGAGGTGTGAGTTGAACTTCGTGGTCGCAACAGCTTCCCAGAGAGATGGCTCATCCGTACATTCTTTCTGTGGTTAGAAGGAGTAACCTGGGCCTTCCCTGGCTGCCTTGCTGGGGTCATTCCTCTCCTTATAAACTACCACTTCCTCTTCTGCTGGAGACCTGGTCCTATCTACTGTGAAACACTCCAATACCTTCCACAGTGTCTGAATACCACACAGCTTATTTTTTAAGTGAACCAAATTCATCTTTGTACCCTTCTGATTGTTTATAATGTGATTGTAATTAATATCTTTATGTTTCATCACTTGATTTTAATTCTATTCCTTTGGGACTGACAGATCAAATCTTGTTACTGTTACACGTGACTGGGTTGTCAAAACACTTGAAGACAGTCATTGTTCCTCTACTGGCCAGAATAATTCACTCTATGGACCGTATCAGACAAACCCTGAAATATCAGATGCTTAGAGCAATGAAGGCCTATTTCTTTCACGTGTGGGTCAGGATGTTTTTCTGAATTTTATAACTATGCTTTCTGGACCTTGTGGCCTTTAGGTTTGTTTTTGCAGAGGAGAAGAAAGATGGAAGCAGGAGAGTAATTGCCTTGTCTGTGAAGCGACACATCCCTCAGTCCATGGTCACAACAAGTCATGTGGCCATAACCTAACTGTGAGGAAGTCTAGGAAATTGACAAGAACACTTGGGTGTTTGGTCAACTCTAAATCTGTTGTCTGTTATATAATACTCTCATATTTTAAATTTTCTCAACTGGCTAAATTTTTCAGAGCCTTTGATGACATATTTTCTTTTTTTCCTTTCAATTATTTCTTATAGGACAGAATTCTGAGTACCCTCAAACCCTAAAATATCTAATGACTCCCATATAGTTTATGAACTCGAGGACGGATTTTACTATCCACCATTGTATCGAAGCACCTTTTCCCCATAAACCTTAAAGACCAATGAGGCAAGTAAAGAAGAGATTAAAGTAAAATGTATGAAGTGTATTGATAAAGTAACTCTAGAGGTCATAACCACACAAGAAGTAGCTAACCTCCACCCTGCCTGAACGAGGAGATATCTAATTTGCAATCTAAGGAATTAATCAGAGTCAGTCAGCTAGGAGGAAAACCAAAAGTGGGTGTCTCAGGGAAGAGGGGGATGCATGGAAAGTGAATAGACCAAGGACAACAGTGAGCAGACTGCATTCAAAGAACTACCAGAACTTCGTTTCTACTGGAGGATGAATGTCAAGGGTCCTTGGGAAGGACGAGCTAAGATGTAAGCACTGGCTGGATCATCCTGAAGCCTGTAAAATATACTCATGGTTTTGACCTTATTATAAGACCAGTAGGATTCCATGAAGTTTTTAAGCAGGGAGCAGGAAAGGTCAGACATATTTTAGGAAGTTTATTTTGGCTACAGGATGAAGAGAAAAGAGTTGGACTACAATGGAAAATTTAAAGGCAAAAAGATCAGTTAGGTGACCACCATAATAATCCCAATGGGAAGGCAGAGTATTCTGTAAGAAGGTAACAGTGAAGATATTGGAGCACTTACATGATAGGTTCTCAGGATACCTTCCCTCGGCCTCATTTAGAACTCATCTACACTGGCATTTCTGACTCAGAGGAACCACATCCAACTAGGTGTTTCCAGCACACCAATATTGTAAATAGCCAAACCTTCAGGTTACGTTTAAATAGGACTCCCAGAGAGATGTGCACCTCTCGCTCATTTAAATTTTGAGATAATCTGGGGGCCATACTTCATTCATTTCTATCTGCAGATGTAGGCCTATAATAAGTAATTAATTAAAAACCTCAGTACAGCATAATATATAACATGAAATCAATTTTGAAATCATCATTATTAGAAGCATAGTTCTTTTCCTCAGATGATCTATCCCACAATTCCCTGATTTTACAATGTTGGTCTGAAATATATTTACAGTTGTGTATCTTCAGTCACTAGCCAGAAGACAACTAGCCAAAATTGATGCATGGATGGAGGGGCTCCCCAGTAATGATTTTTCCTAGAGAAAAGTTTACACAGCATTGACTTTCTCTTTAAACTATTAATCTAACAATATAAAAAAATTACTCAAATAATAAATTAGGTTCACCCTTTGAAGATGGGTTAAAATTACACATCTTTGAAAGTAATATCATAGGAAACAATGCAAATAATGAATGTCTTTTTGACATGAATAGGGAGAAAGATAAAACACTGATTCTGACCACAAACTTCAAGGCAGGAAGTTCTAACATCTAGAGAGATCTGTTGACTTCATCTTGATACAAATGTGGAGCTTCCTGGGATATAGTTGAAGTGTCAAGGTTGAAAGACACATAGGAAGACATTTGTTAAAATTATAGAGCTTATATGTGGCGTATATGGGCAGCCTCTTTACACATATGTGTCTGCAGGTGAGTTACTGCATCATTTACCTAAAAAGGAGCCAGGTGGGACTTGCCCAGTGAAAGTAGGATCATTCTGTTTTGGCAAAGAAATGAACGTCTTGCTGGGAGCTGAGCACCATCACAGTGCTGAGATTTTTGTTAAATTAAGATTATCCAACCCCACGGAGTAGGAAAATCCATTTACATATTTATACCCCAGAGCTCTTAATTTTCCAGACAGATCTTAATAAAAAATACCGTCCTTTATACAAGAAAATAGGAAAACTAAATATGTATTACATTCTTTTCCTTTTTCTGGCTAAATTGTGTAATAAATAACAGAACATTGTGGCCACTAACTTTCCTAACAGGCTTCAGTTTCCAAAATGTTTCTCTTTAAATATTTAAGCTTCCTGAGGGCAAGGATCGGTTGGTATTTTCCATATCCTTACCACAGACAAAGAAAGTGTTTGGTAAATATTCATAACGTGACTATACAAATGAAGGGTTGGCACTGGGTCTATTTACCTGTTGTCTCCGAGCTGGATCTAACATCAAATAATTAAATGTGTGATACTCTTATTCTAATTAGGACTAGGTTAGTAAAACTACCACTGTGGTTTATAATAAAATACACAAATAAATTTAATTTTAAAATATTAATAAAGTCAGTTATAGAAACCTATACAGTTTCCATGGAAAAGTGTTTAATCATGCTAAATCATTCAAAAATGCCTCTTCCCTTGATATTTTATAGAAGCATCTTCAAGGAAAGTGTTTCTTTTCTTATCAGCGGGATTTATATTTTGGCTATTAACAAAATAATAATCCTTATCACAATCCAAAGCATGTATTGAAACATTTTTACAGATTTTTAAAGATTCTGAAGAGACTGTAGGTAATAGAGGCTCTTGTGATTTTCACAAGGTCTGGGCCTGTATTGCAATATTTACTTTCAGGCACCTGAGAGGACAGAAAAGTGGCATTTGTGGACCCAGGTTTTGATTGAGGAAAAGTCCCAATTTAGCCCTGCCAACTGGGCATTGAAAATTGTCTGCCTGCTTCTTCATCACGCCAGCAGCTTTGCATCAGTGATTTAGCAGCTAATTAGCAGTAACATTCTTTAAGAATAAGAAAGGAAACACAAATCTATCAGCTCCCAAAATAAACCAGTCTCTTTTGAAATTTATACTTATGATGAAAATGATAGTTCTGGACATTATTTTTAAAATGAGGAAGCAGATAACTGGAATGGATTCATTGAAAAATATAGGTGCCAATACGCAAGTCTTTCAAGCTAACATGCCAAAACCAAACTAGCTACTTAAAGTTCAAGGTTAGGGGTGAGTAGTTTTCCTTTCACAAAATTATATTCAAAACTGTGGAATGTAATTGGCATTAAAAGCATTGTCTTTTTTCTTTTTGAAATGATGCAGCGTTACGATCTGGTGCCATTGTAGCACAAAAATTATTCTGAAAATGTGAACACGCAGCCTAGGATTTCTTTGAAAAATGGATATTATTATGTCTTTGGAATTGCTAAGTATTCTGTGTTTCTAATGCAGGAATTCAGTTTATACTCCTTTATCTACTTGCTCAAAAGCAAATATTCTTCATTCGTATTATGACTAAACGATTAAATTCAAGAAAATCTAATTCTTAACAATTCTGAACAAAAAAAAAATCCTGCGGATTACAGGTATTCAGATACACTGCAAGAATTAAGAAAGAATTAAAATAGAATTGATTATTAATGAAAAAGAAAAGGAAATTATCATACTCATATCTACTGTTAATCCAAGTAAACAATGAATGATGGTTTTAAATCATTTCTTAAGTTTTTCCCTGACCCAATTGTCATTTTAAAATCTTGTGTTTTAAGATGTTATCATGCATGGTATATTTATCAGGGTTTGACAGATGTAAATAATAATGCTTGTGATAATAAACCTTGAACTCATGTTTCTATATTTGCAACAGGGGAAAGGTTAGTAATTAAAACATGATTCATTTCATGAGTGAAATAACATTTCGTTCCTAAAATTATATTTCTCTGAAACAATATGAAATAGTTATAAATGAGAGGCAATAAGTTTTATGCATAAAATTACCTTGTCATTTTGTTCTGCTTTCTAATCCACAAGAAGATCTTTAATTTTAGGCACTAGTGCCATCCTGTCATTGTCCCCTTTATACCACAAATAAGAAATTATTAATGTTTTCTTCTATCTCGCACCACCAACAAGCACCACACATTACAATTTTCATCAATGATTAATTGAGGTTAAATAAGTGGTTAAATAAGGAACAGACAGAAAGGACAACCAAGTGTAATGTACAGTTTCTTAACTCAGAGAAACCAGATCTTGGGGAGAAGGAATCATTTGCAACTCACACATACACACACACCCTTCACAGACATTTAGAAGGAAATGTTGATATTATTAAATACACAAGGCTGCCAAATCTGCTCGTGTAATCCTAAGCATCAGAATAACATTCTGAGCATAAAAAATTTAGAAAGAAAGAGAATCATGGTTCCGGAACGAACAGTCAATAATATGACAAGGATAAAAGGCCTGTTTGGAATTCAGAGATCAAAAAGGAACTGTAGTCTTTGCAGCTCCATTAGGAATTAGGTCCAAACCACTTCCCTTTTTTATGACAGTATTCAACTGTGCACTTTAGATCTTCCCAACAGAAAGCCTAATGAGCCCTGTGGAGGCCACCCTACCTGCCAAAAAAATAATCCACCCTGCAAACGCCCCAGCAACAATATTCTTCAATGTTTGGAAAAACTGCTGAAATGTTGTCACTCAAAAGACTTTCTGTAACCCTCCCTGGCAATCCTGTAGAATGTAATGAGTGAAAAGCCAAAGTATGCCAAAAAATCATCATCTCTAAATTTAGGGGGGAAAGTGCTATACATCAGAAAATTAAGTACTGACTGTCAAAAATGACCTTCATGAACTGTCAAACGAGGCTTGTCATGGATTCTCAAATTAGCCCAGCAAGGAATGCTCAGTAACTCAGAAGAGGCCACGGTGCTTTGATTCATTGCTCTGCTGATGTGCAACCTGTTCTAAAAATTCTTATTGCCATTTAATTTTGGAGATACACTTTTAAAGACAAAATAATCCCCAGGCTGTTGAGTGTGGAAATCTAGTACAGGAGCATTACAAAGAAGAGAGTTGTCTTTTTTCTTTTTTCTATTTTTTCCTTCTCTTCTGCCTTTTACTTTTCGTGGGATGTTCCTTTCTTCTTTTTCAGTCAAGCATCAATATTATTTTTACTTTCACATTAACAAAAAAAGACAGTCTATCTTTTGGCACATTTAGAAATCTGTATTTATGGGCCTGGCCAGGCTACTTCCTACTAGATTGCTAGTAAATAAATGGAAATGCAATCATGAGTAAGGCACCCTATCTGCCTTCAAAGAGCTTGTATTACAGTTATTATACAGACAAGTAAAATTGCAATTTGCAACACAGAGTACTAAGTACTGTAATAAGGCAACAAAAGAAATCTAAATAGTACCTTGAGTGGGTACCAAGTTTAGTCTTGGAGAATTTGGGAATCTTTCTGGAGAAAATGATGATTAAGCTCAGACCTAAAAAAGCAATAGGAGTTGCCACATAAATGTGCCTCCCTTTGCTTGTATGATAAAGAACATAGAAGATCAAAGCTGTGATTTCAGCTGGCAAGTCACTTAAGCTCTGTATCTTGATGGCCTCTTCTCTGAAACTAATGTTTGTCAACTTTAGAAGATTATTATAAGAATAAGGATACCTGAGACCAACAAACTAAAAATGAATATTCACTGACATTACTATATATTTTGCTATATATTAATTATGAAAGCTTACATGGTACAATGAGCAAGTATTGAGACGACCTCTAAATGCCCCCACCTCCGTGTTCATTCCCTTCCATGATGCTCTTCCCCTTAAGATGCCCTGAAGTATTGACTCAGTTGTAAAAATAGAATATAGTAGAAGTAATGGGATGTCATTTCCAATGTCAAGTGATAAAGACTGTGACTTCTTCATTGGGGCTCTCCCTCTCTTTTCATTCTTCCCTCAATTTCTGACCCTAGGGAAAACCAGCTGCCATGTAATGAGGCAGCCCAGTGCAGAGGCCTATGGATCAAGGGACCAAACGACTAACAGGAGCATGTAAGTAAATTGGTAATGGACTATACATCCCTATACACTCACCAACTGAACCTTCACATGAGACCACATCCTTGGCTGACCACTACCTCATCAAAGACCTAGAACCAGGTATAAACTGCTAAGCTGTACCTGGATTCCTGACAGGCTTGTTAAATACCTTTTAATTTCCATCAAAATACCAGAGGGGCTATGAATTGGAAGAACTCTGAACAGTCCATAGAATTAAATTTACATATGCACAAATGTTAAAGTAGTAGACAAGGGCATTAAAATAACTATCATAGGTGTATTTTAAAACGTACATGGAAAAATGATATAATTATTAAAGAAATAGGAAATATCAAGAGATAGCTAGAGCTACAAAAAGAATCCAATTGAAAATTTTAGGACTGAAAAATAAGTATTTGAAATAAAAAATCTGTCAGAATTAACGGACTGGAAGAAAACACAGATAAATGTATCAGTGAATTTGTAGGCAGATTAGCATAAATAATCCAAGTCAAAATTTTAAAAAAATATTGAAGAAATGAAATAATCCAGAGTAACCTGTGGACCAGCATTAAGCCATGCAAATAATTTGTATTCAGAAGGAATGGTTAGACAGAATGCAGCAGAAAAAATAGTTGAAGTTGGATTATAAAAAGCAATCTATAAAGCCAAGCAGCTAAGTAAAACCCAAGCAAACTAAAAACAAAAATAAAGCCATATTTAATCATTTTCATATCAGACTGCTGAAAAGTGACAATAAGGAGAAAAATCTTAAGTCAGAGGAAAAAGATACATTTTACACAAATAAATTTAAAAAGAATAAAATACTTTCTGAATTTCTATCAGAAATAACGAAGGCCCAGAAACAATAGACCTTTAAATAGTATTTTGGAGAAAAAAATCTGCCAACTTAGAATTCTTTATCCAGTGAACACACACTTCAAAAATAAAGGCAAAATAATAAAGCTATAAGAATTCATCATCATAGACCAGCAATAAAACAAATGTTAAAGGATATCCTTTAAGTTAATGCAAATGACCCCAGATATAAATCTGGATCCCCAGGAATGAGTGAAGATTACCAGACATATCAGAAACCAGTTTTACTTTTTTCTTTCACCATATAAAATATTTGCTTATCAATTCTAGGAATTGTTTGGAGGGCTCTTTAGGGTTCTCTAGATATATCATATTATCAGTAAAAAAAAGGATAGTTTGCCTCCTCTTTTCCAATTTGGATGCCATTTATTTTTATCTTGCCTGATTGCTCTGCCTAGGATATCCAGTACTGTGTTAACAGAAGTGGCATAAGTGGGCGTCTTATTCCAGTTCTTAGGGGAGTTGTTTTCATCTTTTCCTCATTCCCTGGGAGGTCAGCTGTGGGTGTGTCATATGTGGCTTTTATCATTTTGAGGTATGTTCCTTTTATACCTATTTTATTAAGGAATTTCATCATGAACAGGGGCTGGATTTTATCAAGTGATTTTCCTGCATTTGTTTAGATGACCATCTGTGTTCTGTTTTTAATTGTTTATGTGGTTATTCACATTTATTGATTTTGCATATGCTGAGCCATCCCTGCATACCTTGGGTGAAACCCACTTGGTCATGGGGAATTATTTTTTTCATGTGCTGTTGGATTTGGTTTGTTAATATTTTGTTGAAGATTTTTGTATCTATGTTCTAAGAGATCTTGATCTGCAGTTGTCTGTGTTATTGTTGCCGTGTCCTTCCCCAACATTGGTGTCAGGATAGTACTGGCTTCAACTCTGTCAAGAATGGCCTGTTCCCAGTAATAAGTGGGCTCCTTTCAACATTTATTTAATTTTTCTCAATGTAATCTAAAAAAGTCTCTCTAGAATTGTACTCAATTATTGTGCTAGTATTTTTTCTTTGATGAACTTTAAGGGAATATTTAAGTAGGTTTAGAACGTAAATCAATACTGTATCTTTTTAATGAGACTCAACTATGAAATCAATGAAAGTGGCACGTAGAAAGTTCATGTTTTTCTTGAGAATCACTTGCTCCTCAGCCTGAATAATATTTGCTGATACAATTACAGATGTACTCCTTTTATTGTTACTTACAAAAATAGCATTTTTAAGGAATATAAGTGAGGAAACTCTTCAGCCATAGAAAATGTATGCCACACATTCATTTAATTTTTCAACATTTATTTAATTTTTCTCACTGTGATAATAAGTGACTTCATCACTTATTATTATGAATATTATAAAGACACAATTCTACACTGTTAAATTTTATAATTTGAAATATTACCTATAAAGTAAGGGTAAATACTACCTTTATGTTATGAGGACATAATTTTTAATAAAACTTTAATATGGTGTATTATTTTCAAATTGAATCCAAGTCTGACCTCTAGGAAAGCATTTTCTATTGACTCGCTTTAATATGGAACAGTCGGCTGGCAGATGCATTAGTGCTGGCTGGTGCATATTTTCCTTTCGATAGCTTTTATTCCCCCCATCCTGGGACCAGCCATAAGCCATTTAGTTTGGTTTATTAGTTCTTAGAAAGTACTTTCCCAGCCTGGCAGGTTTCTTATGCCTCTGCACACCATGCATTGCCATTCAATGAGTGGCATTGTTAGCCCTGAAATTTAGAGTTTCTTGAGCACAACAGGAAATTGTACAGTGGTGCTGCTGACATAGCTAATTTTGAGCAAAGGTCTTCTTAAAAGGCAAGTGCTGCTATTGAATACTAACCTTGCTTTAATGATCGTCTATCAAGCAAAATAACAAAAACTCAGACAACCCAGTCCTACCTCATAAGGTCAGACCCATCACACACAAAGTCCATGTCTATTATGGAAGCCCTGAAGAACGGCTGTACTGGTAATTATGTTCATTCTGATGTATAGCCGTAAACTTCCAAGGAGGAGTGGAAATGGAAATATGTCAAAACTCTTCAACTATAAGCTTAAATTTTTCATTTCTAACATCACTCTCGAATCTTGTAATACTAACCACGTTCCTAAAGTGGGGTTTAATAGCATTTTCTTTTTCCCTATTCCTCTCCTGCTTCTACCACCAGGTAGGATTTTCTGTTGTTGATTATACAACAAACAGTGGGTTCAAAAGTGGCCCAGAACTCCAGAGTTCCAGTTGGGAGTTTTGAGAAGAGGTGGTTTTATGCCCAGACTCTTATTCGGTGCTTCCTCCCAGGTGGGCTCACTCCACTTTGTCTCTGGGTGTTGGTTTAGCTCTGTGACACATAAGGATAAACCATTATCTCCTTTCACAGTGTGACCTTGTTGCTGGACTTCTACGGAGCCAGTGACCCTATGTCCTGTACCTTTAACAACCAGGCGCAATTCTTTTCATCAATAGAATGTGTGGTAGAGTGGGGTAGTCACTTTTGGAGTGTGTGTTTTTTAAAAGTTGTTACAGTCTCTCCAATGTCTGCCACACTCTTGCCCATTTTTCTCCTGCTGGCTGACTTCCAAGAATCACTGTAGGAAGGAAAACCTGTCAAACAGCAATGGTCACCTGGGACTTTTGCATAGGAAATAAACTTGTGCTGGATTTGGCCATGGAAACTTGGGGGTTTGTTTGTTACAGCAGCTAGATTTCCTAACTATCATAGTTTCAGATGCTTCTTTTGTGGGTGTTTTCCAAGAAGTAAAACTGACTATTTCAGTTTTGAAACTTCTTAACAATTCTCAGTTCCCACTCTGTATCCAGCGGCTGTTTTAGTACTAGATGGGTAATAATAACACTATTCCTAATCAAGTTCTTGTAAGAGATTTTCACATATTACATAATCACCTTTACAACACATCACAAAATGATTACAAAGAAACAAGAAGAAATGTCACCTCTCTGCCAACCTGAGATTATGTATAATAGATTGTTCAAGGTCATACAGGTAGTAAGAATTTAAACCCATAATGTCTAATTTCAAAATGTATTTCTTTCACACAAAGCTCAACTGTATGTTTGGAAATTTCATTTATGGCAGGCTCTCCCAGGCGGCTTTGTATTCTGCGGTGATCATTTTGTTTAATCCTCAGACAAGCATACGCAGAAGGTTCTCAAGGGGTGGGGAACCTGCAACCTTCAGCTTTTTAGTACCTTTTCAAGGCCGATTTCAAGGGTGTTCTTTCCTTAAGTGCCATAGGAGACAAGAAAAGCTTCATCTTTCTCTGCTGCATCCCTTTTAACAAAAGGATTTGTTCTGCAAAATTTGGATTCTGTCAAAAGGCCACACTTAAGAACCTAGAAGGCCACCTGTGGTCTTAAGGCCTCAGGTTCCTTCACCCAGGCAAAGAAAATAGGTTGATATACTATTTTATAAAGAAGTCTGGGGCTCTGCACCTGTAGCACAGTGGCTATAGCACCAGCCACATACACTAAGGCTAGGAGGTTAGAACCCGGCCCGGGCCAGCTAAAATAACAATGACAACTGCAACAAAAAGTAGCTGGGTGTTGTGATGGGCGCCTATAGTCCCAGCTACTTGGGAGTCTGAGGCAAGAGAATCGCTTAAACCCAAATTGTTGTGACGCCAAGGCACTCTACTGAGGGTGACATAGTGAGACTCTGTCTCAAAATAAATAAATAAATAAATAAATAAATAAGAAGTTAGGTAGCCAAATACTAATATAAACACAACTGAAGAACTTAAGAAAGTCATAATAGAGTATTAAAGTTAAGGTAGCCTGTAACTTGTGTATCTAAGGCTTAACTAGAAAGACAGTTTTATTGTGTTGGGGCTTCTGTAACAATGTGCCATAAACTAGCTGGCTCGAACAATGGAAATTTTTTGGTCTCAGTTTTCGAGGCTGTAAATCTAACCTCAGGTTGTCAGTGAGGCTGATTCCTTTGAAGGCCGTGAGAGAGTTCTGTTCCAGGCTTCTTGCCCACTTCCTGGTGGTTTGCTGGGACTGTCCGCATTCGTCAGCTCGTAGACCCTTTACCCCCATCTCTGTCTTCATCTTGACCTGGCATTCTCCTGTGTGCAGGTCTGTCTCCTGAGTTCCCCTTTTCATGTAGAACCTAGCTATATTTGATTTAAGCTCAGCCTTGACCTCATTTTAACTTGATTACCTTTCTAAAATCCTATTTCCAAATAAGGTCACATTCTGTAGTAGTTAATGTTCGGATGTCATCATATGAATTTGGCAGGGGGCTGGGAAGGGACTCAGACCATAGCATACGGGCATGTGTTTACTTATTGAACCACTAAACACCTGCTGGATACCAGGCACAGTTGAAGTTTCTGCCCTAATGACAAGGTGTCACCCTTGTGCCTGTCCAATGTAAGGTGCCGACCCCCACATCCTTCTGGACACCTTATGAATTTTCTTAATACATTATTTCAACATTTTAATCCCATATTGCAAATAGTTAAGGGAGGATACACATCTGCCCTTTTCAAAACCCAGAAAAATAAATAACTCAGCTATATTTAATAAATGCATTCATTTAACCTACTGGTAAATCTTGCATGTAAGGAAAGATACTGATTTATTTGAAGGTCCTCAGCATGACCCCTAGTGAATTAATTTGGGTTGCTTATTAAATGATACAGCATACAAAAAGGTAAGCAAATTAACTGTTGTTTAACATAGCATTGCTGTGCATTAATTTTGCATCTATAAGCCATTAAAATGCTTTATATACTCTAGGCAGCATACGTCTGGAGTTAAGCAATTTGCAAAATGATATTCTAATGACTTTTTAAAATGTTCTCACCACATCTGCTCATCACCCAAGTGCATGAGGCTAGCACAGGGAAAATAATCCCCAGGTGAATACACGATAAGGGAAAGGGACCTTTGGCAGGGTTCAAAAGAAGGAGATACTTACGGTCAAGAGCTAGGAGGAATTTATGCACCATCTGACAACATAGGTGTATTTTAGGAGTTCTTTTAGAAAGAATCCAGAGACAGCCCTTTGAGTTACAAAGTGAACGATTAAGACTTTGATACCATAAAAATCTGACAATTTCTTGAGAAAAAAAATGTTAACCAAAAAAATTCTTTTCAGGTGCCCTCCTGGACCAGGCAGGCTCAGCACTCACTGTGTTGCCGGCATCAGGGTGGCATCTGTTTCACGGTCAGTGCGAAGCTTCTATCTACTGGAGCATTCTTGGAAGCCTCTTCCCAGCGCCC
>CAUYQV010154619.1:0-16034 GCA_963574575.1 Galagoides demidoff | reverse complement strand
AGCCCAAGTACACATCAACCCACGAATGGATTGATAAATTGTGGTATATGTATACCATGAAATATTATGCACAGACTTAAAAAAGATGGAGACTTTACTTCTTTTATGTTTATATGGATAGAGCTGAAATATATCCTACTTCGTAAAGTATCTCAAGAATGGAAGAAAAAATATCCAATGTACTCAGTACTATTATGAAACCAATTTACAATCACTCACACTTTCATATGAAGAATAGATCACAAGTATGGCCCAGGATGTAGGAGGGAGGTGGGCGGGACAGGAGGGGAGAGGGGAGGTCAGATAGAGGGAGGGTGAATGGTGGGATCACACCTATGGTGCATAATGCAAGGGTACTGGTCAGATTTATTAAGTATAGAGTATAAATGTCTTAACACAATAATTAAGTAAACGAGATGAGGTTTATATTAACCAGTGTGATGTAAATACTCCTAATTCTATATGAAATCAGCACATTGTACCCCATGCATGCAATAAGGTATACACGATCTATGCGTTTATGATTTAATACAAAAAATCAAAAATAAATCTGGAATGGTCCCTCGGCATTTTTTTTCTTACATATACATGTGTTTATTAGGTTTCCACTTTTGCCTTCACAGAATTAAAAAGGCTTAAAATTTGATAACAATAACAATGTTTAACATAAGGACTGAAAAATAAAGAACGAAGGAAGATAAATACATTCAGAAAAGAAATCAGACGATTGTTGCATCGAAATATTAAGCAATAATAGTAATAATAATGCACAGAAAGTAACATTCACATTGGCAGATAGGAGTATGTCTATTATAGAATGCTTTGGCTCTGAAGTTCAGTATGGAGTCATCAGTCATCTTATTTTGTTTTTTCCAAAGTCTCAAAAAATAGACAACTAATATTCATAAATAAGAGTAAAAGATAATTTCAAAAAAACAGATTAAGTAGAATGATTTTGAAGTATTTTCTTTTTCTATTGTCTATAAGATTTGGCATGATCTGGGGTTTTTTTGGTTTTTTTGAAATCATCTTTTACCCTCAGCTTTTTAATTGTCTTTTTTTTCTTTAAGAATACAGGTCCTCTTCAAAAACCAGAGCGAACTTCATTTGAGGTTTGTCTGGTGGTTTTTTTTTTTTTTGCAGTTTTGCCCAGGGCTGGGTTTGAACACACCACCTCCAGTATATGGAGCTGGCGCCCTACTCCTTTGAGCCACAGGCACCTCCCTGTCTGATGTTTTCTTATGATTATATCTAAACATCACATTCCGAGCCTGCATCCCATATTGGTGACGATGTGTTCTCAGGGCATCACATCCGCGTCCATCTGCCGTCATTGTTGATATTCATTTGGATCCCGTGGCCAGTGAGTTGTCCATTCTTTCCGCTGTGTAATTACTGTTTTTCCTCCTGCCTTGTGATAAATAAGCAATCTATGAGGAGACACTTTCACACACTGAAATATTCTGCTCTCCTCAAAATTGCTTTGTAGATATAGTATCTTTTTTTTCCCTACAGAGTGAGACTCTGCTCAGGCTAAAGTGTCGTGGCATCAGCCTAGTTCACAGCAACCTCAAACTCCTGGGCTCAAGCAATCCTCCTGCCTCAGCCTCCCAAGTAACTGGAGCCTCAGGTGTCCGCCACCACACCAGGCTCATTTTTCTAATTTTAGTAGAGATGGGTCTCACTCTTGCTCCTGAGCTCAAGTGATCCTCGCATCTCAACCCATTCTTGTCCAAACCAATCTGTATGATTGCAAAAGATGAGTTTCCAATTCCAGGACTCCCTCTGCCACTACAGCATTGGCATTCTACTGTAAACAAGACTCCTCCATTCTCACCTATTTATTTGTCTATTTATTACTGATATAGAGTCATTCCTATTTTTCAATGATTTATGATTCATTGTTGTCCTTGATTATTTTGGAGCTCAGATTATCCTAGCCTTAGCCAGACGGAGCCTCTTTATGCTGCTTGCTATGGCCTCTTGATATGCCCCCAGCAATTCTTTTATTTGTTGTTGTTGCAGTTTTTGGCCAGGGCCGGGTTTGAATCCGCCACCTCTGGTATATGGGGCCATACCCTACTCTTTTGAGCCACAGGTGCCCTGCCCCAGCAATTCTTTTTAATGCTTCCTTATTCTGATGTTTCAATCTTAACTTGAACATTCCCTGCCCCAGGCTTGGAATCAGCCTTTCTCTAAGGAGCTTGGTCCCTTTTAGTGGGAAATGGTGTGTAAGACCAAGAACTGGTCCCCAGTGCCTGTTGCCACTGGAGTGTCTTTGCTTATAAGCCTTTTCAGCAGCCGCCCCTGGGAAATACATACGTGTGTGTGTGCACGCACACACACATACACATACATAGATATTTTAAAAATTACACCTCCCATCCATCTCCATGGGATTCTCCTAGTTTATATTGGTGTGTCCCTTCCATAGTGAGAAACATGGCTCCCAAAGACATCAAATCATTTAATCATTGCCTCAATCCCATAATACCTCTAAAATAGTTTCAGAATAGCTTCATTTATACCATTGTGGGAAACAAAGCTACTAAAAATAGTTTAGGACTTGTTTGCAGCTCTCCACCCCCATGCTCCCAAAGACAGAAGGTGTATAGATAAATATCGTGTTCATAAATTACTTGGATTGGTCTCTACTCCCAACCCCCCACAATGTGGTTGGAATGCTATTGGATTTTTGAGAACTTTGCTTTCAGTTTTAGCTCCCCCTTCTCATCCACACTGATTTGATTTGTTTGCTTGAACATGTAGAACATTAACATACTTCCACAAAGCAAAACTAAGCAGAGAAGTGTCACTGCCTCCTGCATTCCTCCAATAATGTTTGCTCCCGCTCCTTGTAGGTGACCAACATCTGCTTCCTCCCTCCCAAATTTCCCCTTGGTAAAGATAAGCAGATATATGTGGGTGTTCTTATTTCTTCCTTTTCCATAGACAGAAAGTAGCATCCTCTATATTTTCCTTTGCAATTTTTTTTTTGCTTAAGAAATCTTGGAAATTGTTCCATATTAGTTGGTGAGATGGTCCTCATTCTTCTTTACAGCTGCCTGGTACTCCATCCATGTCTATCTTTGGTCTTTTAGGTAGTTTTGAATATTTTGCAATTACAATTGATGCTGTAATCAATAACCTTGTGTGTATTTATTTTATATCGTTGGAGGTGAATCTTCAGCATGAATTCTCAGAAATGAGATTGCTGAGCTGAAGGGTAGATGAATATGGCATATTGTTATATATTGCCAGCCCCTCTCCAGAGGAGTTATACCAGTTGCATTTCCCCAGAAGTGGATGACAGTGCCAATTACCACACAGCCTGGCTGACAGAGTCTGGTACAAGCTTTTGAATTTTTGCCAATCTTAAAAAATGATAGCCCAATGTAGTTTGACTTTGCATTTTAACCTGAGATATTTTAACTTAAAATTTTAGGACAAAAGTCCTGGTTACAGGTGTGATTGATAGGTATTGAAACACATTTTGTAAATTCTTAATGGGAATCCTCATGTTAAGAAAACTATTGACACCCTAGAAAAAATTTAATACACATTCTACCCACGTGGATTGGGATGACTGCTTTTTCTGCAGTTTAGACTCTTCCTGTTCACGTATTAGCTGGTAGGGACTCTTCTAAAGCTTTCTTGCCCCACCTAATGGGCAAGGAAGGGAATTGACCTGCCTTTTTCAAATGGTACCTAGAAACCAGATAATAAGCAGGGTCCACCAACATGTTCTGGCCTCTTAGACCTCAGGACAAAACAAGAATCTAAAGAGAATGGGATATATAGATTTGGAGTAATGCTTCAACATATTTTTTGAGCATGTATAGCTAAACCACATTTTAGAGCGTGTTAATTAATAAGTAGTTGACATATTTTTCTTAGCTCTGCTAATTGCTACATGTGTAATCTTTGGTGACAGCTGCTGCTGCACTTAGTCTCTAGGGTCTCAGATGCTCGTCATTAAAAGTTATTTATTTATTTAGGCAAAATGGAAAATGTTTTTCTGGTTATAATAGTAATTCATACTTGATGGGGAAAAATTGTAGAAAGTATGGGAAAATATAAAGAAGTACATTCAAATTACTTGTACTACTACTTAGTGGTAACCACAGTTAACAGTTTGGTCTCAATCCTTGTGTGCTTTTGGCATATATATGTGTGTGTGTGTGTGTGTGTCTATATCTCCACTCATACACACATACTATAGCAAACATCTTTTTCCAGTCATCAAAAACTCAGTGCCAGGCATGGTGGCTCACACCTGTAATCCTAGCACTCTGGGAGGCCAAGGTCAGTGGATTGCTTAAGCTTGGGAGTTTGAGACCAACCTGAAAAAGAAAGAGACCCCATCTCTAAAAGTAGCTCAGCATTGTGGCGGGCACCCATAATCACAGCTACTTGGGAGGCTGAGGCAAGAGGATCACTTGAGTCCAAGAGTTTAAGGTTGCTGTGAGCTATGATGCCACAGCACTCTAGCCTGGACAACAGAGTGAGACTCTCTCAAAAAAAAAAAAAAAGAAAAAGCAGCTCAGTGCCCATAGCTCAGTGGTTAGGGCGCCAGCCATATGCACTGGGGTTGGCGGGTTCGAACCCACCTTGGGCCTGCTAAACAACAATGACAACTACAACAAAAAAATAGCCGGGCATTGTGGCAGGCACCTGTAGTCCCAGCTACTTTGGAGGCTGAAGCAAGAGAATCGCTTAAGCCCAAGAGTATGAGGTTGCTGTGAGCTGTG
The DNA here is from genome assembly GCA_963574575.1 of Galagoides demidoff. Classification (NCBI taxonomy): domain Eukaryota; kingdom Metazoa; phylum Chordata; class Mammalia; order Primates; family Galagidae; genus Galagoides; species Galagoides demidoff. The sequence goes on along the minus strand of CAUYQV010154619.1, from coordinate 11,283 downwards.
ATGCCACAGCACTCTACGGAGGATGACGTAGTGAGACTCTGTCTCAAAAAAAATTTAAAAGAAAAAGAGACAGTGCCTGTGGCTCAAGGAGTAGGGTGCTGGCCCCATATGCCAGAGGTGGTGGGTTCAAACCCAGCCCCACACAAAAACTGCAAAAAAAAAAAAAAGAAAGAAAAACACTTTATAGAAAAATGTCTAATTGCTACATGGTAGTCTTTTAGTGCCTGTACCTTAAACCTTTTTGTTATGAGCATGTAGTTGTTGATACCTTTTCAGCTTCATAAACAATGTTTATGAGCATAGATTTTTGTTCACACAACTAATTATTATTATTCCATCGCAATTAATTTCTAGAAGTAGAGTTGTTGGGTCAAGGAGTACATGTTTTAAAAAATATTTTTAATACAGACACTGGAGTAAGCAGAATAATGTCCTCTCCCTCCAAGATGTCTACATCCTAACAATCCCTGGAATCTGCAAAGGAATTTCCCAAATGCAATTTAGTTAAGGATCTCAGGATGGGAAGATTATTCTGGATTATTCAGGTGGGCCCAGTGTCATCAAAAAGGTCTTTTTTTTTTGCAGTTTTTGGCCGGGCCTGGGTTTGAACCTACTACCTCTGGTAAATGGGGCCAGCGCCCTACTCTTTTGAGCCACAGGCACCACCCTCAAAATGGTCTTTTTAAAGGAAAGGGGGAAACAGGAGAGTCACAGGAGATGTAAAGATGGAAGTAGAGTTTGTAGTGATGTGAGCTGGCCAGAGAAAGCCATGAGCCCAGGAACCCGGGCAACCTCTAGTTTTTTGTTTTTTGTTTTTTGAGACAGAGTCACACTATTCACCTGTGGTAGAGTGCTGTGGTGTCACAGCTCACAGCAACCTCAAACTCTTGGGCTTACGTGATTCCCTTGCCTTAGCCTCCCAAGAAGCTGGGACTACGGGTGCCTGCCACAACGCCTGGCTATTCTTTGGTTGCAGTTGTCATTGTTGTTTTAGCAGGTCTGGGCTGAGCTTGAACCTGCCAGCCCTAGTGTATGTGGCCAGTACCCTACGCAATGAGCTACAGGCGTTGAGCTGCAACCTCTAGTTTTTAGAAGCTGGAAAAGGCCAGGGAAAGGATTGTCCCCTAGAGCCCCCAGTGGGAGTGCAGCCCTGCCAACACTTTGATTTCAGCCCTTAGACCCAGTTCATATTTCCAACCTCTAGAATTGTTATATAATAATTTGTGTCATTTTAAGCCACTAACTCTGTGCTAATATGTTACAGCAGCAAAAAAGGAGCTGATTTGCACACTGTAAACAATTGTCCCAAATAAGGCTTGTCTCCTGATGCAGTCATCCACCTGTTCTATCTCTTTGTATTCTGCAGTTCCCCTCACCAGGGGGAACTGCTTTCAACTCTTAGGTCTGTTTCTTCTGGATTTCCCTCCCTATAACTAAATGATATGCCTATACTGCTATTTCTTTCTTTTTTTTTTTTTTGAGACGGATCCTCAAGCTATCCCCCTGGGTAGAGTACCATGGCATCACAGCTCATAGCAACCTCCAACTCCTGGGCTCAAGCGAGTCTCCTGCCTCAGCCTCCCAAGTAGCTGGGACTACAGGCACCCGCCACAACGCCCGACCATTTTTTGGTTGCAGCCATCATTGTTGTTTGGTGGGCCCAGGCTGGGGATTCGAACCCGCCACCTTAGGTGTATGTGGCTGGCGCCTTAGCCACTTGAGCCACAGGCGCTGAGCCTATATTGCTATTTCTTAATGTATGAATTTCAGGTACTATTCAGTTCCTCTCACAATAGACAAAGATTTGGCTCTCTTACCTTACATGAATGCTATAGTTTGGATCTTTGACCCTCCAGACTTCATGCTGAAATTTGATCCCAAATGATGGAGGTAGGCCTAGTGGAAGATGCCTCAAGAATGGCTTGGTTGGTGTACTCATAGTAATGAGTGAGTTCTCACTCTATTAGAGCTGGTTGTTAAAAAGAGCCTGGCATCCCTCTCCTCGCTCTCTCTTGCTTCCTCTCTTGCACGTAATCTCTGCACACACCAGCTCCCCTTCACCTTTCACCATGAGTGGAAGGTTCCTGAGGCCTTCATTACAAGCAGATGCCTGGTGCCATGGTTCTTAGGCAGCCTCCAGAACCCTGAGCCAAATAAACCTCTTTATTTTTTTTTTTTGAGACAGAGTCTCACTTTGTTGCCCTCGGTAGAGTGCCATAGCATCACAGCTCACAGCAACTTCCAACTCCTGGGCTTAGGCGATTCTCTTGCCTCAGCCTCCCAAGTAGCTGGGACTACAGGCTCCCACCACAACGCCCAGCTATTTTTTGTTGCAGTTTGGGTGGTGCCAGATTTGAACCTGCCACCCTCAGTATAGGCGGCCAGCGCCCTACCCACTAAGCCACAGGCGCTGCCCATAAACCTCTTTTCTTTATAAGTTACCCAGCCTCAGGTGTTCCTTTATAGCAACACACATGAACTAAGACATCCCCCAACTTCCAACTTCAAAGACTCCCAGTTTATGATTGTCATGTTTTTTGGTTAATCAACATTAATTGCCTTACATTATATAATTAAATAAATATTGTGTGGGCTTTTTGCTGAACCATACAGACTATACATAAGATTGTTTCCTTTTTCACAATGTATTGTTTTTCTGATACTAACAAATGCCTTGAATGTTCCTTCTCGCTTAGCTTTGGACACTCAATTAAATCCTCTGCATTCACTTCCTATTGAAGCTATAACAAGGCCAAAAGTCCAAAGTGGGTCTTACTGGGCAAAAATAAAAGTGGGGTTAGGGCTGCATTCCTTCTGGAAGCTCTAGAGGAGAATCTATTCTCTTGCTTTTTCTGGTTTTGAGAGGCTGGCCATATTCCTTGGCTGGTGGCCACCTTTTATCTTCAAAGGCAGCAATGGCCCCTTGAGTCTTTCTCAGCTCCATTATCACTCCCACACTCTCTCTTCGTCCCATTCCATATTTCAGGGCCCTTGTGATTACATTAGGCCTACCTAGCTAACCCAGGAGAATCTGTCTATCCCGAGGTCAGTTAATTAGCAGACTTAATTCCTTCTTCCATATAAACTAACATAGCCACAGGTTCCACAAATTACTGCATAAGCATCTTTTGGGGCCACTATAAGGCCCGACATCTACAGCCTCCATTAAATCTGCCAAAGCTTACCAATGAAATGTTCCAAATACTCTATTAAATCAGACCTCCCTCCTATAGCTCTCCGTTCTGTGCAGGGTGACCTTTTTTCTCTCACTGCTTTCTTGTATGGGATCCCTTGTTTCCTGGGTCTCATGTTTTTTGCTTTCTTAGCATGCTCCTTTCTTTTGCTGAAACACATCCTTCTGGTATTCTATAAACAGGATGCCAAGTATGTAGTTGGAGTCCTTATATGTATGAAAATGTCATTATTCTACCTTTATATTTGATTGGTGGTTTGATTGAGTATGGAATTCTAGGTTGAAGATGATTTACTACCAGAATTTTGAAACTATTGTTCTATTATCTTTCAACTTCAAGAGGTGTATTCCCAGTCCTTTGTTATGTGACTTGCTTTTTCTCTTTGGAAGCTTTTAGGATTTATCACTAGTGTTCTGAATTTTATGATAATATGTCTTGGTGTGGGTCTTTTTTACTCATTGTCCCAGACTCTTGATGGGACCTTTCAATGTGGACACAATTGTCCTTCAGTTTAGGGACATTTTCTCGTATTATTTATTGGATAATTTTAGTTCTTCCATTTCTTTACTTCTTCTTCTTTTTTTTTTTTTTGCAGTTTTTGGCTGGGGCGGGGTTTGAACCCACCACTGCCGGTATATGGGGCTGGCACCCCACTCCTTTGAGCCACAGGTGCCACCCTCTTTGTTTACTTCTTCCTGGATTTCCTATAAGTTGGATGTTGACTTTCTGGAATGTCTCTCCATATTTCCTTCTGTTCTATATTTAATCTCATTATCTTTTTATTCTACTTCCTGGGAGATTTCCTTGACTTTGTATGACAATTTTTTTATGAAATTTTAAAAAATTCACCTATAATATTTTAAATTTCCAAGATCTCTGTCTTTTGATTGTAATGGCTTTCCCACCTCTTTATCCTCTTCCCTTTTGATTTCCTCTCTCTGTTTCTCTCTCGCTCTTTCTCTCATTTTCGTTTGTCCTGTCCTTCTTTCCTGGATGCAATCTCTTCTCAACACTCTGAGAATCTTTTAGCGTTTTATGTTGAAGTCTTCTCTCGTTCCCTATATACTTAACTTTGTTCTTGGCTCCGATTTTGTCTATTTTTGCCTTTTTCCTTCACATTGGGAGTGTTTCTCAATTATCTGGTGCTCTTTGTTGATGTTGAACAATAAGGTACCTAAAGTCCTTAGGTCACCCTGTTAGTCTGGATAGAATCTCTGGTGAGGGATGACAGCTGGGGCCTGGCAGGAAACAGATGTGACACTTAAACTGGCCCATTGAGAAGGGTTTAATAAGGGACTATTTATGAAGCTGTGGGCAAGGTTTAGGGGAAACAACAAAGGCTAGATCAATATCTCATGAGTAACAATGAGGGAAAGCCTGAGGGGCCAGGCAAGGAAGTAGCATTTGGAACACTGAAAGGTCTCCATGTGGAAAGGGGCAGCTGACAGGAGCAGTGGTCTTCAGTAGAAGGACACAGCCAACCTGTGACTTAGCAGGGAAGAGTGCAGGGAACACATACCCTAACTTCTCTCTCCTCCCATCATCCATTCCTGCTGGCACTCTCCGCTGAAAGAACTTGACTCAAAGCCACCCATAATTACAGTGCCCAAAGCAGGCTGGGGGAGAACCAAGAATGGGCACAGAAGCCTCCGGCACAGGCTGAATCTGCCTAGGTTCAGCCAGGGAAACAGAAGTCATTCTAGGCATTTCAGGTATGAAAGGTGGAATTTCAGAATGAAAGGTTTACATGGAGGTTGGAAGAGCAGGAGTGGGCAGTGGTAAGTGTAGAGTTCCGAGACCCTGTGAAGAAGGTCAGAAGAATTAACTCTGAAGATCTTGGCCTGAAGCCTCAACACTGACATAGAAGCTGCAGCAATTCTCAAGAATCTTTAAGAAGCTCCCACTAATTATCCGCATTTACAGTAGCAAAGTGGGCTGTTTTAAAAGCTTAATAGAAGCCATTGCCAATCTCATCTCCCACGTGGCTGGTTTCTACCGCCTCCAGAGAATCGCTGTTTGGTTGGAGTTTCTCCCACACCCACACATGGAGATCTTTCCTCCAGGCTCCTTTGGTTTCTTTTCTGGAGAAGGTGCTGCTTATACCGTGCCTATGGCAGGGAGGGTAGGTAGGCAGGACCTACCGAGCTTGGTCACTGGGGCACTGAGAATGGCATTGTCTCAGGTTTATTTATTTAGAGACAGAGTCTCACTCTATCACCCTGGGTAGAGTGCCATGGTGTCATAGCTCACAGCAACCTCAAATTCCTGGGTTCAGGTGATCCTCCTGCCTCAGCCTCCCACCCAAGTAGCTGGGAGTGTAGGTGCCCACTGTAATACTTGGCTATTTTTTAGAGACGGGGGTCTTGCTCCTCCTCAGGCTGGTTTTTAACTCCTAAGCTCAAGCAATCCACTGTCTTCGGCCTCCCAGAGTGCTGGATTAGGGGCATGAGCCACCGCGCCCAACCATCCTCTCAGGTTTAATGTCTGAAGATAGCAAGGCTCTTGTCTCCTGCCTGGAGGGGTCACTCTGATGGAGTGGGGTCAGTGTACAGATGGTGATTCTGGCTCCCTTGAGCCTTGCCTGGATTGTGCTCAGATAAGGGGCTCCCTTGCTGAGTCTGCTGCAGATCCTTATTTGGTGGCTTCCTGCTAAGCCTGTTACCCCTCCCAAAGCAAGCGCCATGAAATGCACATTCCTTTGATGCCTCCTTTCCAGTTCTCCTTGTCTTTGCAGGAGGATTTCCCTCTGATTTCTTTGCTATCATTTTACCAGACCTTGAGAGGGAGAGATAATAGGCACAAATAACCAGTGTGCTAGGATTGACCAGAAGTGTGTGCGTACTTCTTTTTTTTTTATTTTTATTTTTTAGACAAAGTCTCACTTTTCCACCCTCGGTAGAGTGCTGTGGCATCACAGCTCACAGCAACCTTAAACTCCTGGGCTTAAGTGATTCTCTTGCCTCAGCCTCCCAAATCGCTGGGACTACAGGTGCCCACCACAACACCTGGCTATTTTTTAGAGACAGGATCTGGCTCTTGCTCAGGCTGGTCTCAAACTTGTGAGCTAAGGCCTCAGTCTCCCAGAGTGCTAGGATTATAGGCATGAGCCACTGCATCCGGCCAGAAGTATGTACTTCTCAGGACTTTGCTACAGATTGTCAAATTAGATGCTGATTTTAAATTCTGGCAATAATTTTAAATGTGTATTCGTTCAATTAGAGTTAATACTTATTCTAAGATGTTCAAATAAGAAAAAAGTTAAATAGTGAAGGTATAATAAGCTTTGAAGCAACCTTTTCCATTACTAAAATTACGCTCTTTGAAGGAAGTCTGGAATAGTGCCAGACACTATCCTAAGCATTTAACAAGCATTGACCTTGTACAGCCTCGTGACAACCTCATGAAATAGATACTATTCTCCCCCATTTACAGATGAGGAACTCGAAGCACAGAGCGGTTAAGAACCCCCCTAAGGTTATGTGCCAGCTAGTACCAGGTGACGTCTGAATTGATCACAGATAGGCTTGTGGCTGCACCCCCATGCCTGGCTGGCTCAGAAAACAGGAGGAAAAGGAGTCAATTACAGCTGTTCAGCTCAAGGATGACCTTTAAGCCTTTCGAAGTATTTGTTTGCAAAGTGGTAAGTGTATTTTCTAAGTTAAAAGGCAATTGTAAGTGTAGGGGGTGTGTGTGTTGTCTGTGTTCCATCACTTAGTGTTATAACATTTTACATGTATCTAGATTTCATACCAAGCAAAACACTCAGGAGAACCCATTGAAATGTGATATTATGACCATTGAATAGGAATTATAAACCATGAAAACAAATTGGGTTATTTTGTCCAATTTCAGATGATTTCCTCATTTCTAATGGGATGAGACAGAGCTGATTTTACCTTCCCAGGCCTGCTTTCTCTTACTAAAGGACATTGATTGGGCTTGACATTTAGCCTCTCTGAACTCAAGTCCTCTCACTTGTAAGATGGGAATAGTAACACATAACCAACTCTGTTATCAGGAATTTGAAAGAGGATAAAAGATGCTCCCAGCTCCTGCTCCCCCATAAATCTGAGTGATCATTATCTTCAGATGGTCTGCTGCCCAGAGAGATGTTCAAAGACTTAGAACACTGTATTTTTAGGTCAGGATGAACCTTTCGTTCCATTATTTAGGAGCTGGAAAAAGATCTAGTCCAGACCTGGTACAGTGGCTCACGCCTGTAATCCTAGCATTCTGGGAGGCCAAGGTGGGTGGATAGCTTGAGTTTAGGAGTTCAAGATCAGCCTGAGCAAGAAAGAGACCCCCATCTCTACTAAAAATAGAGAAAACTAGCCAGGTGTTGTGGCAGGTGCCTATAGTCCCAGCTACTTGGAACCCTAAGGCAGGAGGATCTCCTGAGCTCAGGAGTTTGAGGTTGCTGTGAGCCATGATGATACCATAGTGCTCTACTCAGGGTGACAGAGTTGAGACTCTGTCTAAAACACACACACACACACACACACACACACACAAGAAAAACGTCTAGTCCCTGTCTGATAGTTTCTTGTGTTGTTTATAGCTGTAGGAGACAGAGGCATATGTGAAACTTCCCAAGAGATTTAATTATGAATACATGTCAAAGTTTCATTTCAAGATTCCTCCTTGATTGGGACGTTTCCTGGGAAGTGAATGGTTAGATGATCATCGTCAGACTGGACACAAGGAAAAAGAATGTCTGGCCAAACACCACCAGGCTTCTGGTCTCAGGTCAGCTGAGGGGCAGGGCGGGTGGGTGGGAGTGAGCGGTCTCCCTGGGTTTAATCTTATTAAAGAATATCAGAGAATTGCTCTGGCATTTTTAGCAGGAATTCTAATTTCTTTCCAGATGAAGGTTATGAAATAACATTTTCAAAAAGTTCCATTTCAGATAGGTTTAATATTTCACAATCAAATTCATTTTAACAAAAAGTGATTTAAGAATCCTGCAGGGAAAAAAGTAGCCCCTCTTCAAGGTTCTCAATTTCCATTATTACAGCACGAAGGAGGAGTTACCAGCTCAGAAGAGTTACAATAATTAGTGGAAATCATCGCATATCTTAGTTAGTATCAGTGCATATTTGAAAAAAATGTCTGGAGGAATATTCCTTCAAGTGTTAACAGTGATTATCAATCATCTCTCCAATAATTGGTAATTGTGAGATTGTGGAAGATTTTCATCTTCTAGAATGTGTCCTTAATGTTTTATTTGATTTAAAAAAAATAATGAGCAGGTATTACTTTGGGGATGATAACGATACAAATATATTTCGCAAAACATCAAGTCAGTTTTACCAGCTCAGGTCTCTGTGTCACTGGTAGCTCCCTCAAGCCCATTTTCACTGCCAAAGACCACTCGTTCATCAAATGGCTGAAGTCAGGTTGGCTCTGAGGAGCTGAGGTACAGAGGTGGTTCTCATGCTTCAGCTGTGTCAGAATCCCCTGAAGGGCTCCCGCTTTGGATGGTCTGGGGTGGGATCCGCAAAGTGCATCTCTGCCAAGTTCCCACGTGCTGCTGCTGGGCTGGGACGACGCGTTAAGAGCTGCTGTGGCATGGGAAAGAAAACTTCAGCAGGGGAATGGAACCCTAAAGCCAGGGCTGGCACGCAAAACAAAGAAGATGAACTTCACTTACTTCCTACTTTTGCCTCTGGCTGGCCTGTAATTATTTTTGAGAAGAGGAACTTGATTTGACTGACTCTATTTAATAAGAAGTTGTGCTAGAAAAGGATTGTGTCGTATCTTATTAAGTGAGCACCTGGTTCAGAGACTTTTCAATTAAGTCTTGTGGCCTCTGGGGCTTGAAAACCTATCGGAAGTTGACTGTCTGCTTTGGGGGCTTCACAACCTGGAGGAGGCTGTGGCTTCTTACTGTCAGCTCAGGCTACCAGTCTTGGTTTCTCTGAACCCAGAGCTGGTGACATTGAGGATGATAGGGTAGTGGTTATTGCAATATTGATTTCCTGTTTGGGAAACAAGATGGAGGTATTATTAGAGAAAGCAAAACACAGAAAAACCATCCCCACCTGATCCCATATAATCCACCAATCATAAAGTATTCACTCCTTTTTTTGGTGGTAAAATACTCATAACAAAAAAAAAATTTTGAGAAAGAGTCTCACTCTGTTGCCCTTGATAGCATAGTTCACAGCAACCTCAAACTCTTGGGCTCCAGTGATCCTCTTGCCTCAGCCTCCCAAGTAGCTGGAACTACAGGCGCCCACCACAATGCCTGGCTAATTTTTCTATTTTTAGTAGAAATGGGGTCTTGCTCTTGCTCAGGCTGGTCTCAATAACCATGATAACCAGTAATCTACTTTCTGTCTTTATGGGTTTCCCTGTTCCAGACATTTCATATAAATGAAATCAAACAATAGGTGGCTTTTTACAACTGGCTTTGTCACTTAGCATCATATTTTCAAGGGTCAACCATGTTATAGCATGAATCAGTCCTTCATTCTTTTTTGGATTCACTCTCAGTAAAAGTCAAATTTGAAGTTATAATCTCTGCTATACCCTTACCCCCCAACAAAGACTTTCTTCTCTACATGGTTGGTCTCCTCCTCTACCCAGCTTCTCAGCCAGTTAACAAACTATTTCTATTGAGCCTGCTCTTTTTTTTTTTTTGAGACAGAGTCTGACCATGTCGCCCTCGGGAGAGTGTTGTGGTGTCACAGCTCACAGCAACCTTCAACTCTTGGGTTTAAGTGATTCTCTTGCCTCAGCCTCCCAGGTAGCTGGAACCACAGGTGCCTGCTACAACGTCCAGCTATTTTGTTGTTGTTGTTGTAGTTGTCATCATTGTTGTTTAGCAGGCCCGGGCTGGGTTCGAACCTGCCAGCCCCATTGTGGGTGGCTGGTACCCTAACCACTGAGCAATGGCCTCGAGCTTGAGCCTGCCATGTTTGCTCCTTATCCTCTTCCCAAATCTGCTATCTCCAGATCCTGTCAAGTGTACTTCAAAAACAGCTCTAGAAGGCAACTTCTCCTCTTTGACAGTGTTAAGGCCATCATATTTCTTGGTGCCTTTGATGTCTCTGTCCTACCCCTGGCCTCTCACCTGCAGGCTCTCCCTTCTCTAGTTCTGCCTTTGCAGAACTCACCAGTTACCATCCTAAAGCCATTAGTTTGCTTATTTATTTATTTAAAGACTGGCAGTAGGGGGCTGGAAGGGGGTTTACTCTATTGCCCAGGCTGGAGTGCAATTAGTACAGTCATAGCTCACTGTAGCCTCAAACTCCTGAGCTCAGGTGATCCAAAGTGCTAGGATTACAGGCATGAGCCTCTAGGCCAGTGGTTCTTAACTTTCCTAATGTCGTGGCCCTTTAATACAGGTCCTGTGGGTCGCCACCCACAGTTTGAAAACTGCTGCTCTAGGCTCATCCAGTCAGCTTAGAAACCTGTGCTCTTACCTATTGCCTGCAGGGTCTTATTTGCACTTGGCCTAGCACAGAGACTACTTAGAATCAGATGTTTGGCTACACTCCGGCCCGTTCTACACAAGCCCCCTCGAAAACACCATCTGTTCTACAGACTCTGAGCGTTTTCACTTGTTCTTCCCTCTGTCTGAAGTGTTGTGCAAGGTCAGTGCAGCCTGGAGGCCCAGCTCCAATGCACCATGGTCTATGATAGGGCCTCTGAACTGAACTTCTCCTGAAACTTCAGGGGAAAACAGAAATTCTAGTAGAGCCTCTGTAAGTTAACCACCCAAGGAACCATAACAGACTAGTCAACAGATGGAGGTGGTCAACCTAAGGGACTAGGCCTACTGTACTGATATGTACATATGATGCAGTCTGGCCTATGAGAACTAGTCAACTTAAGTGGTAGTCAGTATAGGGAGGGGGTCAACTATGGAGTTTCTACTATATTTTTTTTTTTTATTGAATGGTAACTATGTACATTAATGCACTTCCGGGGTACAGTGTGGGGTTTTCACATGCAATCTGAAATACTTCCATCAAACTGGTCAACACAGCCTTCATGTCATTTTCTCAGTTATTGTTTTAAAACATTTACATTCTACTCTTAGAAAGATTCACTTGTACCCCTGTAAGAAAAACCTCAGAAGTGA
>CAUYQV010154614.1:0-12103 GCA_963574575.1 Galagoides demidoff | reverse complement strand
CACTCCCCTAAGCTGGGAAGAGGTAAGGGCAGATTCCCTCCTCCAGGTTTCAGAGGAAGCATGACCCTATTGCTAAGTTTGGATTTCTAGCCTCAGAACCTTAATACAATAAATGGCCATTGTTCTAAGTCACAGAGTTTGTGGTACTTTGTAGAATAGCCCTAAGCAACTAATGCAAGTAGCAAACACAAGAAGAAACAACGGCATTTCTTAGACTACCTATGGGAACGAAGTCACGGTTTTCAGCTACCCTGAGATCTTGTCAGAATGATGTCATTGGGCTCTAAATGAAATGGTTACTTGTACTTTCTGTCTGTCCCAGTCTGCACGGCAAGCATAGAGGTGGTACACTCTTTATTTATTTATTTATTTTTGGTGAAAGTTCCTCACAAAGAGTCTCTATTTTTTATTTATTTATTTATTTTTTATTTTTTTTTGCAGTTTTTGGCCAGGGCTGGGTTTGAACCCGCCACCTCCAGCATATGGGGCTGGCACCCTACTCCTTTGAGGCACAGGCGCTGCCCCATGGTACATTCTTATGTTCACTGAATTGTGTTCCTCCATTTATTAACATATGCTTTTTTTTTTTTTCCAAGACAGAGCCTCAAGCTGTCCCCCTAGGTAGAGTGCTGTGGCATCACAGCTCACAACAACCTCCAACTCCTGGGCTCAATCGAGTTTCCTGCCTCAGCCTCCCAAGTAGCTGGAACCACAGGTGCCCGGCTATTTTTTGGTTGTAGCTGTCACTGTTTGGCAGATCTGAGCTGGATTTGAACCCACCACCTTAGGTGTATGTGGCTGGTGCCTTAGCCATTTGAGCCATAAGCACCGAGCCTAGAGGTGGGGGTCTTGCTTTGGCTCAGGCTGGTCTGGCACCTGTGAACTCAGGTAATCCACCTGCCTCAGCCTCCTAGAGTGCTAGGATTATAGGTGTAAACCACTGCACCCGGCTCTTAATTGCTTCTTATAGATGGAAATAATTTCAGAATATTTGAGGGTTACAAGCCCTAATTTTATAGATGAGGAAACTGAAGCCAAAAGAAGTCAGTGGTTTTTTTTTCCCACAAGACAGTGCAATGAATCATAAAGCCAGTCTGATGCCAGAGTCCTTATTCCTGGAATTCTAGGAGATAGTTTTGTATTAGTGGGAGAAGTGGACTTTAGAGCCAGAGGCATCCAACTTAGTGAAAGTTTTAAGTTACTTCGCCTTGATGAGAACTTGTTCATTTTTTTTTTATCATCTTACTAAGTTCCTAATATTATTATTTTGTATGTATCTGTTCCTAAAGGGAAATTATTTGACAAGTACTTTATCTTCCCTTTTACTGGTAGTAGGTAGAATGAGGGTCTTTTGACAGAAATAATAAATTACTTACAAAGTTTAATAATACTGTGGCATGGTAGTGTTTGTCTTGAGTATATATATTATTGTTAACATAATAAATAAATTTTGGTGCTCAGCTTACATAGCAAACTAAGATAGAGGGTTTTCTAAGTGCTTCTTTTTATTTTGGGATATAAGGTGATTTTAAGACATCTGAAGAAGAGGAAGAAGAAAGGAAAAAGAAACAAAATTTCCAAACAAAAAATCTTGGGATTAAGTTAAAGCACATAATTCTGGTTGGACTCTGCTGTGTGTACTCAGTCTCCACACAGCTTGTAAAGTCCATTAAATATAGTCCCAGTTGGGTTCTGTGGACCGGCAAATAGGAAAAGAAGAGAAAGCTGGAAGCGTGTTGTAGAAATACACTTCAAAGTAATTTATTTTGACGCTTTTTAAAGGCTTCTTTGTAAATGCACTTTTAAATAGTAGTCCTGTTTCCTTGAATCCATGCAAGAGCGTAAAATAGACTGGATTCAGGAGAACTGGCGTGGGAATATTTTCAGCTCCATTACTGCGTGTGTTAGGACAGCTGCTCTGCTCGGCATAGTTTCTTTTAATGGACCCAAGTTCAGGTGGCTAAAAAAGTCATTCTATGGTAGACATCTTACATAGTCCTCATGTAGATGTTTATTATGTGTGTCTGTTCATGGCAATTTTGTGGTGGTTAAATTAATTGTCTACCCCTTAGGTTTCCAAACAGAAGGAAAAACATAAAATATTTGCCAGCACTTTGAAAAGTATGAAGAGAACACACTTTGTTCTCCTCACATCCATTTTAATAAATCAGCTAAACTGGTTTTCTTTTCAAACTACACTACTGACTCTTCATTGACTTTTTTTTCAATTAATAAAATAACTATCTACTATTAACTTTTTGTTAGTTATTCTAGGATAAAGCCCTTAACTATCTTGTAATGTCTGAGGTGAATTTGGGCAAGCAAAAGAAGAGGGGTGAGTGTGTGTGTATGTGTGTGTGTTTCCTTTTCTGTATTTTATAACTTTACGGTCTTTGTTTCCTCATTGGTGAAGTAATTAGGTTTAATTAATCTCCAGGGCCCTCTCGAAGTCTAATTTGATGATTCATAACAATGTTTAGATGGTACGAGGAAGCCCAGGTTATTATAATAGTAGTACCTTAGGTGTTGTATCTGAGATGTGGAGGTGCTTATGTTCCAGTATAATCCAGGTAGTTTCTCACCTTATTTGCTGTGATCCTGCCCATCCATAAATGGTGCTCCTATGAACTTATTCAGACTTGGAGTTTCAATGAAGCACAGCTCCCTAAATTTCACTTCTTTCACAAAGCTGATGCAACACAGTAGGCTGTGATAACAGGTCTTTGAGAACCTGCTGTCAAGACTACTAACATCTTAGATGTGAACACAAACCCAAAGACCAGAGGATGCTTTTAAGTCTCATATTTATACTTTGCTGCCCTACTTAGGACTTCGAAGTGCATGTTGAATCACTGAATGGATCTATTAACTGGAGGTTTTCGCACTACAAATCAGAATTTACCACACTCGGCTTAGTCACACCAGCGTTTAATTTATTTTGGATCGGCCCCTTTAGCAAGGAACTTAAGGTTTTACTACTCTAAAAATGCTTTTGAAAAGTTATTTACTTTGTTGCTCACTCAACATCTGACAAAAATGTGAAAGTGCTTCCAGGAATAGTAAAAATGTGTTTCAAAACACTAGACTGAAACAGGGAGTTTAATTCTATGGTATGGGTGTCCCATTTTGAGAATGTCTAATATACAACAACCTTTATTGAGGATTTTACACAGGATTCTTTTAAATAGGGAATACTCCTAACATATTTCAGATGTGAGTCAATATATAAATATTTTGTTAAGACAACTTGTCAGCAACACATCTATTTCATTATGCATAAAATGCAACTACTTTTAGTTTCTAAATTGCTGAATTATCTAGTATGCTCAGGGGGATTACTCTAGATTTAAAGCATTTACTAGGGTTGGATGCAGATCTATGTATTTTTTGAGAATCTTAAAGAAAAAGCTCTATGTTTTATAGCATGGTCTTCTTAGTAAACATCTCATTAAGAAATGTATTCCTGTGAAAAGTACACGATTTTTGCTATTTTCACTTGATGGATGGTGATTGGCATGTATGTGGGGAGGGATAAAGTGATAAGTGTAGGGGACTCCAGAGTGATGATCTGGGAATGATGCAGAGGTTTCCAAAGTCTTAATGCCGGACTAGAAATAATTAATGCTAAGGTTTCAAAATTATAGGAGTCTAATGTCTAGGTCTTTTCCTCATCCACTTGGAATATTATCAAAATATCCTTTTGGACCAAGTCAGTGGAAACTTTAGGTTCAGAGTCTTATGCATCTCTTCTGGGCTAGCAACCAATGTCATGTACCACTGAAATTAAGGAGTCTAAACATGTGTGTGTGAGTGCGAGTAGGGGGTAGTTAGTATTGGTTTTCCACTCTTGGCAGAGTCTGTTATGTCAGAGGTTTAAATGATTACCATTTTGATTATCTTTATGATTTGTTTCAGACTATCACCCTCACATTTTGGCCCAATGTAACATTTTAAAGATTTCATTGAAACCAGTTTTCTGAATAGTCTTGTTTTTCTCTTTATTCTAAAATACTGCCCTTGACCCCCAAATATAAGAAAATAGACAGTTTAAGCTTAAGAATAAACTGGGTAAATACAAGTCAAATGGGACTCCTATTTTCTTATCCCTTTGGTCTTCAGTGTCAGTTAACAGCATACTAGATCTGTCAACAACTTCCTCTTTCATGTCTTCAGACCCTTTGACTGTACCATTAACTCTACCAAGAATATCTCTTTCTCCTCTGCTTATTAAGTTCCTTTATATTTTGAAAAGACTGGCTGAAAACTTTTCATTGGGAAGACTTTCTTGGCACATTCTACCTGACAGTTAACTCTATTCCTCTGTTCCAATTGGGGGAGAGAATAATTAACAACTGTATGACCAACATTGTCTGAGAAGACAATCTGAGAAAAGAAGACCAACATTTTTTTGTATCCTCTCAGGATCCTATTGCATAGTTGAAGAACCAAGAAAAAAGAATCAGATATCCATATTATAAAGACATTTTGGGAGGGGTGTTGTTAAAAAGTATGTTTGAGTGTACAAGAATGTAAAGTATGGAGAGAAATTTATTATAGTAGGTACTTGAAGGAGCCAGTGAGCTTGGCCTTTTTTGGTATTATTATAGAATCATAGAGCTTAGAGCTACAGGAGCCATTAGAGATTTTGTAGTTTAATAAAATTCCTGTCTTATATGAGTACAGACTGCTGGATATGTTCCTTTGAGTATTTTGTTAATGCCTAAGACTCAAAATTCCCAAGACTAAGTATCATCTTTTTCTACCAAACTAGGCAATCCAATTTTTACCAGTTTTCAGTCAACTTGACCATTTTCCTTCTCCTGCCCCATAACGGTTGACTTTGCCCTGTTTTATGTGGTTGTATCAACACCCTTGTTTAGTAACTTACCCATCTTTATGTTTCTGCAAGGTGTATCCTACACCTTAGTAAATTAGCAACTTCAACATTGGAAAATAATTGCCTTATCATGTAAAATGGTTTTACTGATTTAGAGTCCCATAAGCAGCACACAAGAATATGTCTTCCTAACACATCTATGTTAATAATTGATTATGGTACATTTTTAAACTTCGGTTAATCTAGTGGGTGTAAAAATGTTATCTCATTTGTTTGTAATTTGCATTTCCCTGATGGCTAATGAAGACTTAGCATCCTCCATATTATTACTAAAAAATTGATGTTTCATCTTCTGTAACATGCCAACTAATGCATTTACCAGTTGTTCCTTGGTATGCATTGGTTCCAGGAGCTTCAGAGGATGCTCAAATCCTATATATAAAATGTTACAGAATTTGTATACAGCCTATGTGCATCTTCTCATATTATTATTTAATTAGAGATGCAGTCTCTATGTTACTCAGATTGGCCTTGAACTACTGGACTCAAAGGATCCTTCTCTCTCAGCCTCCCAAGTGGCTGGGACTACAGTTCTATATAATTCAGATCATCCCTGGATTACTTATAATATGTAATACTATATAAATGCTATGTAAATTGCTCTCATACTGTATTTTTTAATTGTTGTATTGTTTTTCTTATTTTTTCTGAATATTTTCCATTTGAAATTTGTTAACCTGAAGGGGTCAACTGTATATTTCTATTGGGTTGTCTATTAAAAATTGATATTTAGGACTTATCATGTGTTCTGGGTACTAAACATTTCTTAGCCTACTTAGTACTTGATAAGCTTTGAGGAACTGAGCTAAAATGCAGATCTGTCATTATACCACCTGTCATTATACACCTAATTGAGAATTGGGGATTCTTGTTCTAGCCCTTGAAACCCTCATTCTTGCCTTTACCTTAATCCTCATTGGCTGTGTTCTCCCAGGATTCCAGTGACATCAAGGCACTATAGCTAACTGGACTAGCCAGGATGCCTTTTCATTTGTCTGGCCCTTTTCCCTGAAAGCCCTTTTCTTATCCTTATCCTCTTGCAAGTTTCTACTTTTCCTTTGTTACTTATCCTGGTTAAGCGCTGCCCTTGTGGATTTTTCTCTAATTTTCCTCGTTATCTCTTACTCCATTCGTTTGCTACATTGGGGACACAGTAGACATAATGGTTAAAGGCTTGAAATCAGATAGTCTGGTGTATTACTTATGTTTTTATATTATGATATTTTGGCATCATAGAAATCTTTCTGGCTGGGGAGAGACTGCCCTTCCTGGGGTAGCCAATTCTTAGAGATGGGCAGGGCTCAGTCGTGAGCATGCCTTTGATGTCAGAGTAGCCAGTCCAGAGCCGGACCTCCTCTATCTGGCTCTTGCAGGAGGAAATACTCCTCTGCCTTAATCATCCCAAGGACAAGTGCTGGGAAACTAAAGATCACCTGTGTGGCCCCAAGCCTGCTGGAATTATTCAAACTAGCCAGTCCTAAAGTGTCCTTCCCTGCCTTTTCTTTCCTGGAAGCCTTAATAAAGCCTCTGGCCTCAGCTCTCTGCACTCCTGCTGCTTCTGCCTCTGTCCACACTGAGGCTTCCTGTGTGGCCTGTGTGGTGTGCCTTCTGTCTCTAGGGCCTGCAAGGGTCATGAGCTGTTTTCCTGAGCCTAGCTTGTGTCTCCTCTTACGGATGCATCCAACGGGCCATCATCTAAAAGAATACAGAATATCTTGTTTCATATCTTTACTTTGCCTGTTTCTAGCTATGTGGCCTGACTATACCTCCTCAAGACTCGATTTTCTTATCCTTAAAATTGGGATAATTAAGAAACCCTAACTGTAGGTTTGCTTAAAAAGCTAATGCTTATAGAATACTTTATAAGTGTTGCCTATGGCAAATATGTCTGTTATTTTTATTATAGATACTACTGTTATTACACATTGATGGACACCACTCTCTCTCTTTTTAACTCTATTCAAATGAATATAAGGGTACAGTATTCAGATTACATTGTTCTCACTTCCAGGGTATAATTCCATTTATAGAGGAATCCCTTACCCAGGGGGCATGTTATATACCCTCACAATGTGCACATTAGGGAAGATCCTGCCTCATGTGATGGACACTACTCTCATCTACTGTATTGCTATTTTTTGAAAGGCAATACTTGTGTCTGTAACCCTAGAACATTTTGCTGGAACACTAACAGATGTCTGACGAATGAATGAATGAATGAAATAATAAACATGGCAGGGCAGAGCTGGGATATGCAATGTTCACACTAAGACGTTTGTTGTTATTTTGTTAAGCTTTGGGGAATGGAACTGCTTGTTAAGTGGAGTCTTGACTCCTTTACTGAAAAGTTTAGGAGTAATTCAGTGGGCTTGCAGTTTCTATACTGTGTCGTGAAGAGCCCAGGGTTGCCTGAAGATGCCTTGAGGTTGGCTAAAGGTAGGGTAGAGTAGGGGGGTTCCTCTTTTGCCTTTCTCACATTCCTTCACAGCTTTCCCACCCTGAAGCCAGACAGTTTTGTGGTGCTCCTTTGCGTATATTGGATTTCTGCTTTAAGGAGGAAAAACAAACAAACAAACAAACAAACAAAAAAACTAACCCAAACCTCTGGGATCAACAGTGGGACTCAACTTGATTTTTACATATGGAGTAGCACAACTTTTTTGCCCTGGTGTGCTGGGTGTGTGGCCACCCAGATGCTGGGGCAGGAAGACCAAGTTGGATTGCCCAGATGAAATGAGTAGGAGTGGATGGCAGCAGTAAGTCTGGGAAGTGCTGTAAGGGAAGGCAGAGAGCCCGTGGGCTGGGCAAAAAAATGGTCAGTAGTACCTGTTGATTGACATGGTGATGAGAGCCCACATGTATTCCGTGTTTTAAAACAGAGAGGCCACACTGATGAATAATGCAGTTTTGAACATTGCTGGAGACTAGAACTCCAAGGATATTAAATTTTGATTAACAGAATAAACATGTTTTCCACACCAAGCACATAATTGTCTTGATGAGCAAAGCAGTTGTGGCCCTGTCATGTGAGTCCTTCAGACCAGTGAGGAAGGCACACTGGGTATGTCACTGCCATACACGATGAGCCCCGGTGATGATGGCTATGAAGGGAGAGAGAGTGTGGTTGAGGTGTTTCTAATACCTCAAGGGTCTGCATAGGCTGGAGGGATCCGTGAGGCTTTTCTGAGGAAGAATTATAGGAGTTTTACTAAGTGACAGCAGGTGGGACAGGGTGGTCAGGAGTGTTTAGGAGGACAGCAGATTTCATTAAGTTCAGCAGGGAGAGGTAATGGAAGATTGGGTTGGCCTCAGACCTGGGCAGTTGATGAGACCTGAGGGGTACATGATAGTTGATGAGAGGTACAGAGAGCAGAAATTCTTTTTTCCAAACTTTCCCCATCAGCTCTTCCTGACCTTTTGATTGCCACTCTCCTGATCCTTTTGGGTCCCATGTTACTCTACCATAACAAAATGCCATAAACAGAGTGGTTTAAACAACAGGAATTTTTTTGTAGTTTTTGGCTGGGGCTGGGTTTGAACTTGCCACCTCTGGTATATGGGGCCGGCACCCTACTCCCTGAGCCACAGGTGCCGCCCAACAACAGAAATTTTTTATCTCACAGTTCTGGAGGCCAGAAGTCTGGAGATAAAGGTGTTTACAGGGTTGCTTCCTTCTGAGGACTCTGAGGAGCTGTTCTGGGCCTCTCACCTGGCTTCTGGTGGTTTGCTGGAAATATTTAGTGTTCCTTGGCTTGTAGCAACTTCACCCTCATCTTTACATGGTATTTTCCCCCATGCATGTCTGTACCAATGTTTCCCTTTTTATGAGGACAGTCATATTGGATTAGGGGCCACCCTACTCCACTGTGACCTTACCATAACTAATTACATTTCAATCATTGATGTGTTTCCAAATAAGGTCATATGCCAAAGTTATGGAGGTCAGGGATTCAACATATGAATTATCAGGAAGACACAAGTCAAACCTATGACAGGTCCTACTTTTAGCCTGATATTACTATTTTTTAATAAATAGTCTTCTAATGGGATCACGGCCCTACTCCCTTTTGTCTTAAGACCTAGGGACAAAAATGTAAAACTGAAACTGGCTTGTAGCAAACACGCAGTAAAACTTAGATAATAAAGTCTTTGTTTAACTGCCACAATTTACCTCCCCCATATAAGAAAATACAAATACTCACTGTGGGACAGTTGCTGCCAAATGGATAAGCCTGAAACCAGTGGAACCCAAATTTATGCTATAGGAGTAGGGGGTGGAGAGAGAGGGAGATAAGACTGTAGAGGGAGAGAGAGTGAAAGAGAGAGTGAAAACACAGGACAAGAATCACGTCCAATAAAAACCAAGCCCAGACTTACTGGCATGTCATTAGAGTTTGCAGTAATGCCAAGCTGACTACTTTGGTGCCACAGTGTGTGGCTGCTGGCTCTTTGTGGTCAGATATCCAGTGTTTAGAAAGTGGTTTCCAGTTTACCTGGTCGCCTCTTCTTTTTGTGACTTCCCAAGCTGGGGCACCTGTTGTCAATTCAAATAAACAGTTTTTAAGTGGTATTAATTTTTCTCTCCTTCCTCTGTATCAGAATCTATATTCAGCTATAAGACAGTGATAGTATTAACAGTTTTATGAAGGCTGAAATTCAGTGAGTGAGTATCCATCTGTGGGTACTTAAACTGGCAGCCAGTCTGATGGGTTAGTGCCTCTGCTACCCAGGTTATTAAATATTTTGAGTTTCCCTGCTAGTTTAACACAATATTTTTGTTATTCTGTTTCTATTCCAGCTCTGCATGTAGGTGTGACAAACAGGTCTGTGGCCAGTTCAGACATGGAATCCTAGAGTTGGAGGAAGCTTATCGTTTTGGGGGGCCAGCTTTCTACCCAGTGTGGATTTTTCCCCCTCCTATAACAGCCTAACAACTTGTCTTCCAGTCTCCACGGAAGGTAGTTAGACAAGGAATTTCTGGCTACAGATGTCCGTGACCGCTTCCTCTTGACCTCATCCTTGACTTTTACTTTTGGCTTTTACTGAATATTTTTTCTGTATGTTTTAGCCTTTTACTTGCTTGAAGGTACTGGATTTTGTTTCCCCTTTGTATATTATTCTCTAGGACAGCACTTCCTTTTATTCTCATAAATTTTATTTATGTCATTTCTCACTTGTCACCCTGTGAAGCCACTTTAGTTTGTCAGTGTCCCTCATGACAGGACAGGAAGCACTTCCCAGAGAAGCTGGTTTTATCAGTGTAGGGAGCAGTATTGTCAACTGGAATATCTAGCTCAATTTCTCACATGTTTATCTCCCAAAGCAATCCATTCTGCCACCCTGAACCCAAGGTCACAGGACCCTGGATTTCCTCACCCCAAATGGTTGACTTCTTGCAACGTTTCTCAAAAACCTTTTTATTACTTCTATGTTATTTGAATAAAGTTCAGACTTATTTGCCTAAATTGTGTGCCTTCCAGAATATATCTTGGGTCAGGATTTCCCATACTTTGTTAGAGGAATATTAGGTATACGAGATGCTCAAAGGTGCTTGTTTTTACCACCTGCTCTGCCCCCAGGGAAAGTGCAAATTCTGTTATTAAATAAATTGGGAAACACTGCTTACTGTAATAGATTCACCTCTTGCTGATCCACAAAGTACCTTTGTGTGCTAAAGGTTTTAAGAGGTCCTGTAGTACCTGTAGAAGTTTGCTGTGTCTGCTTGTAATGTGTTACCACAAACTGGGTGGCTTGAAACAATAAGATTTATCTTCTCATAGTTTTTATAAGTCCAAAATCAAGGTGTAGCTCAAGGAGACTGTGTCCCCTTCAGAGGTTCCTGGGAGAGAATTTATTCCTTCCCTCTGTCAGCTCCTGGTGGCTGCATCTTCTGTGGTCACATGGCTTCCCTTTCTGTCTGTGTGAAATCTCCCATTCCCTTTTTGTAATAGCTCTGTGTTTTTGGGTAAGTCACTTAATTGCTTCTTTTATGTGCCATTATCTATAATACGGGGATAATTAGAGTAAATACTTGCAAAGAGGTTGAGAGAATTGCATAAATTAAATGGAAACTGGTGAGAAATTCTCCTCTCAGACTATAGTCCAAAATGATAGCCCTAAGCCATAATGACTACTGAACAATTAAAATTTGGCTAATACTCTCGAGGAACTGAACTTTTAAGATGGAACAATATAAAATATATTTCTGTTAAACATAACTTTCTAGTTTTGGTAGGACTACATTAACAAACTACTGATCTTGTTGGTGTCACTTTATTCACTTTGAGTAATTTTTTTCTGTGTTCTAACATTGTAGTGTGTTTATTTGAATATTTTATGCAGATAGCACTGCTTGCAGAGATATATGTACACATTATCATTGGTAATTAAATTGAAAATGATTATTTCATTTAAATGAAATATAATGATTATTTCATTAATCATTCTGTTAATTAAAAAGTAATTAAATTACTTTTTAGCGAACAATGTCAGCATTAATGTTATTGCTAGTATGATGATGATGATGTAGGTATATTGTATCTGTATCCTTTTACCAGATTATAAACATCTTATCTTTATTTACCATATCACATTGCATAGTGCTTTAGATATTAATTATTAATTAATTATGATTATTTGTTCATTAATAGTCCTAGTGTCTGCCTTTAACATTGAAAGTATAAACCTCACTTTTTTAAAACTTCAGGAGAAAGGTATAAAAATCCCCTTGAGTGAGCTCACACAGGCTCACTGTGTGTACTCATTGACAAATATAAATACATAATAGTATTTTTTTTTAGTGTGCTTTAAGAAGGGAATAATTTAAGCAATAGTAGAAGATTGCAAAGATAATTGAAGATACTTAAATTATTTTGCACTAGACTTTATATGAATTTTTATTTTTATTTTTTTTTTTGAGATGGAGCCTCAAGCTATTGCCCTGGGTAGAGTGCCATGGCATCACTGCTCACAGCAACCTCCAACTCCTGGGCTCAAGCGAGTCTCCTGCCTCCACCTCCCAAGTAGCTGGGACCACAGGCGCCCGCCACAATGCCCAGCCATTTTTTGGTTGCAGCCATCATTGTTGTTTGGCAGGCCCGGGCTGGGGATTCAAACCCGCCACCTTAGGTGTACGTGGCTGGTGCCTTAGCCGATTGAGCCACAGGCGCTGAGCCATGAATTTTTACATAAATGTATTAGTTAATT
>CAUYQV010154611.1:0-20614 GCA_963574575.1 Galagoides demidoff | reverse complement strand
GGCCCTGTGGCATCTCTGCATTCAGTCCCCGGCCCAGCTCTCCAAGGGCCTGTGGCATCTCTGCATTCAGTCTCCCACCCAGCTCTCCAGGGCCCTGTGGCATCTCTGCATTCAGTCTCCCACCCAGCTCTCCAGGGCCCTGTGGCATCTCTACATTCAGTCTCTGGCCCAGCTCTCCAGGGCCCTGTGGCGTCTCTGCATTTCTTCTCTTGCAGCCCCAAGGGGCACCCTGAGCCCTGAGCCTCACTCTGAAGTTCACTTTGCATTGTATCTTCTTCATTTCCATTTCTTGACCTTTCCCTTTCTCAGCCAGCTATCCCCAGGGAGGGCTGTTTTCTAAGGCACCCACCTAGCTTCTTCCTGAGTTTTAATCCCTGTGCTAGCTGAAAGCCTTAAAGCAACCCATGGGCTGTGACGCCTGCATCGTAAGGTGGAGCTCCCTGTACAAAATGCAGTTTCTCTAGCAGGAAGCTGTAAATCACGAGCAGTTTGGGGATTTGCAGCCTCATTTTGGCACCAGGAGGTCCTTCTTTCTGCCCAGGGGCAGCACCTCTTCCAACATCTTTGCACATTGAAGACTGGAGCGAGGCGGGTGCGGAGTGATGTGTGCTGAGGACTCGCACAGGCCCCAGTTCTTCCTGGCATTTCTGGTCCACCTCCCATCCACTCTCCCGTCTTGGTAGACAACACAGCAGGATGTAGAAACACTTGAAGCTGTTTACCATTTTCTGTGAAGGCCTTGTGCACAGCCTCTTGATCCACCCACTCTGTGTGTTCATTTTAGTGCTGTTTCTGAAACCGTGGACTGTCTTGGGAATCCCATGTGGACAACTCAGTCCTCAGGTGTCTTGCCTTCAGTGAGGTTATTTGGTCATATTAGAATAAGTGTAAGATGCAGGAGCAGAGGTCACAGCTGCCCAGCCTTTTGTGACTAAGCACTTGCATTTTACATAGGTCATTATAGCTGCAGGGATGGGTAGGCTGGGGCATCCGGAGTCCTTGGTCACCCTGTCTCCTGCTCCCTTCTCACCATCCTGGGCTCAGATGCACTCTTGAGTACCTCTCCTGTGTGGCTCCTTTTAGATCTGTTGATAATCCCTGCGTCCCTTCTTCAGAGAACACCCTGGCCGAGACCCAGGGAAGGGAGGGATGGGTCTGTTGCTCGTTCTCTGGGTTCCCTCACTTTCTTCTCTTTTGAGGTTTGGCTAGCACAGAAGTGGAAAGACAGTAGATGTTGTTTGCTTTAGAAATATTTTATGTTTTAGGGAGAAGGAAGCAGAGAAAGATACTTTTTAGATGAACATGGAGGGGATATGGGAGGTGGGAGGGTATTCGGGGGGACCTCACCTAATGTGCATGATGCAATGGTGCATTTCAAAACTATTAAGAAATGAGTGTGATTGTGATGGGTGTGTTACTTAGTTCAATGTAAGCATTTCACATTGTATATCGAAGCAGTACCCTGAACCCCATAAATGCATCAGTGTACAAAGTTATGATTTAATGAAAAATAATTAAAGAGGAAGAAATAAATAAATAACATTTCAGTAAAACAGACCACTTGTTGGAACTGTTGGGGGCTTTGTGAAGACAAGAAGATGTGGTTTTAGGAAATTGCTTTTCTCTCTCTCTCTTTTTTTTTTCCTTTTTCTTTTTCTTTCACTTTTCTCACTTTTGAGTAATGAGAACTTTTTCCTTCCTGACTGTTGTATTTAATGGGTCTTTGATCCATGGAGGACAATTTTTTTTTTTTTAAAACAGAAAGAAATGGTAACCTATGTAAATATCATCACACCCTACCAATATGAAATAGGACCATTTATTAGATGAGAACTATTTGATAATTCAGCAATGTGTCCTGAATGAGAGTCACACTCAAATTTGAAGTATAAATAGGCTCTTCAGTCTACTTGGATTTGAGATTTTCTTTCCTGCTCTCTGTCCAGGTGTCCTTGCTATTCTGTTCTGTGTTTGGGACGCTGCCGCAGAGGGGTCCAGCCACTCGTCCCAGGAGCACTCAGGTTTCAAGAGCATCAGCCACGAGCCTCTCACCACCCTCCCAGGGACTCTGAGAGGAGAGAGGCTTTATAAAAGGATGTTTTATAGTTTAGAAAACAGAAATTTACCAAACAGATACCTGAAACCTCAATGGGAATATTAGAAAACATAATTGTCACGTTACGTAATGTTTGGACATCTTCCACTGCTCGTGAGAGCACATCCTGTTCTTAGTTTGTGAAACGTGGAAGAGGCAAAGTGCTTCTGGAAGAAAAGAATCCAGGGAAAAGGAGGCTGTGTGTGTGAGACAGCGAACTGAGCTGTCATCACTTAGCCCAGAATGAAAAGTAGCCACTGGACGGTAAAACAGTTGATTTCTCTTAAGTGTTAAAATGAAGTGTTAAGATGGCAAGCGGTGACAAGATAGTAAGACTAGCTGGGTGCTATGCAGCAGCGCTGGACAACTTATGGAACATTCCAGAGCAGGGTTCTATAGCTGGCCAGGGTCCCCTGGCTCCCTCGTGGGGACTGAGATTGACCCCTGCTGGTGGGTCGTTGCTAAACTGTGGCTGTTAAGGAAGCCGGTCCCTGAGGCCCTGCCTCGCCCCAGCCCTGGAAGCTGTTACCAGAATTCCCAGTGGGGATAAAAATGGATCTGGCAGTTTTTAGGGATTTTTGGTCTCTATTCCCACTATTTCTACCCTTTCCCACTCCAAGAGTTCACCATTAGCTTTCGCCTCACTGCCCGCTGTTAGCTCACAGTTTCATGGACATAAAAAGTTAACCTTCCTAGCATCCCCAGAAGGTTGGAATTCCAAGTCCACCTCAGAGTTAGACACTTGAGAAAATTTGATGCCAGGGTTGCTCTTTGTTTGGGAAAACATCTACATGAGGTTCATTTAAGAAGTATTTGAAAAATTCATGTCTTAGAAGTGAAAATCAGATGGGAAGAAGTCCAAAAATCTGAGCTCCTGCCACGCCTGTGGTACGACCAAAGTCTGGGTGGGGAACAAAGAAGAGGTAATGTGCAATATTTGTGTTTCCTGGGGAAAAGAATTCTTCTTCTTCTTTTTTTTTTTTTTTTTAAAGAGTTTCACTTTATGGCCCTCGGTAGAGTGCTGTAGCACCACAGCTCACAGCAACTTCCCACACCTGGACTTAGGTGATTCTCTTGCCTCAGTCTCCCGAATATCTGGGACTACAGGTGCCTGCCACAACACCTGCCTAATTTTTGTTGCAGTTTGGCTGGGGCCGGGCTCAAACCTGCCACTCTCGGTATATGGGGCTGGTGCCCTACTCACTGAGTCACAGGAGCCACCTGGGAAAAGAATTCTTAAACAGAACATAAAAAGCATAAAGAAGAAGATTAATACACTAGATGACATTAAAGAATAGATCAGCAGAGTCATCATTTCTGTTAGAAGTTAGCATTTCCCCCCTACGCTGTTCACCAGCTTGTTCTAGAAGCTGCTCTTGGGTGTTGGGGAGAAGGAATCCATGGTCTGAGTCCAGGTACACAGTCAGCCCCTGGGAAATGCTGCTTGTTCACCAGAGTGTTCAAGGCCGAGAAGGCTGGCACTGCAGAAATCCGATTATCTTTAACTCAGCCAACAAGTGCTCTTTGGAATAGCTGATGTGGAACTAATGAAGTAGGGATGTTTTCGAAATGAAATTTAAAAAAAATAGGCTTTGAGAAGTATATCAGCAGTCCTTTGTGCTTTAAAATGACATTAAAATCATTTCATTTTGAGATGATTTAAAAATCATTTCCTTGTGTTCTGCTGTGTACAGCTTAACAGGAAAAAAGAATAATCGGGGGTGACTTTGACAAAGGGAAGAAATTGGCAGCAAAGCGTCTCATCTTCCTACGTACACTCACGCCTTCCTAACAGAGTTATGCCAGTGTCTTTAGGTGAGAGGCAGACTGAAAACTTGGGGTCTTTGGGATTTTTTTCCAGATATGTTTTTAAGGCTGCCTTTTTTATGCTAAAGTTAGACTTTCAACTGAGGGCTGGTAAAGCATCAGGCTGTGCACTGCCCTCTGTACGGGTGGAGAATGTGATGGGGAGAGGAGGATCTTTTCAGTAGATCAGGCTGGCCAAGCAGTCTATAAAAAAAAAAAAATTCAACCCCAAGTAATCTCTGCACTAAAACCCAACTACAGGTAGGTAGTAGACCCACTTGTAATTGTAGAACCAGAGAAGTTTCGGAAAATGATGGAGAATGTGTTAATGAACTTGGAGTACAAAATAGTTTCTTAAATAGGATGTAAATAGCATACTCCTAAGGAAAAGATTAATACATTGGGTCGCAATTAAGCATTTTCGTTAATTAAAACATTAAGAGAATGAAAGGTACGCTAGGAATGGAGGAAGATATTTTCTGTACCTGTAACCATGAAAGAGCTTATGTCCAGAATTATTAAAAAAAAAAAAAACTTGCTACAGATTAGTTTTAAAAAGAAAAGATAATCCAGTGGAAAAAAATGGGCAGTGGATTTTCATGTTTCGTAAAAAAAGGTATGCATATAAACACGGAAAAGTGTTCAACCTCAGTCATCGGGAGTGCGAGTTAAAACTCCACTGAGATATTAGTACCAGTCATAAGAAAGAATGAAACAGAGAAGACTACAACACTAAGTGTTGGTGAGGACGTGCTGTGGGATATAAATTGGTACCACCACTATGGAAAACCGTCAGTACTCATATTGTCTAGAGCTGAGCATATACCTACCCCAGGACACAGGGATTCCACTCCTAGGTATATGCCCCAAAGAAATGTGTGCATGTGTACACCAAAGGTCATGTCCAAAATGTTCCTAGCAGTATTATTCAACTCAAATGTTCCTCATAGGTAGAATGGTATACAGTACCCCTATTCATACAGCAATATGAAAAACATATTACATGCAGTGGAAGTGTGATTCTCTCAGATATAACGTCGAGTTAAAGAAGCCAAGACGGGGCTCAGCGGCTAGGGCACCACCACATACACTGGAGCTGGCGTGTTCGAATCCAGCCTAGGCCTGCCAAACAATAATGACAAGTACAACCAAAAAATAGTCAGGCATTGTGGCGGGTGCCTGTCGTCCCAGCTACTTGGGAGGCTGAGGCAGGAGAATCGCTAGAGCCCAAGAGTTTGAGGCTGCTGTGAGCTGTGATGCTACAGCACTCTACCCAGGGTGACAAAGTGAGACTCTGTCTCAAAAAAAAAGAAGCCAAGACTGAAGTTCTGTGGTTTGTGTTATTCCACGCATGTAAAGATCAGAAAGAGGCAAAGCTCACCTCTAGGGCTATGCATCAGGATAACCACACCTGTTACAGGGACCGGTGACTGGAAGAGGCATGAGGGGCTCCCCGGGCTCTGGTTCCATTCGGAGGAGGGATCAGCTTGTGGATTCAGCAGCACTTTCCTGTTGTGTTGATGCCTCCGGCTGTGCGTGTGAGGATCTGTGCCTGTGAGAACTGTAGGCTAACCCAAATAAAAAGGTTATTTTAGAAATGCCTTCCATATGTACAACTACGATATGTCAATAAAAAAATTAAAAATTTAAAAGTTAGAAAAAAAAGAACTGCCTTCCAGCACCCGGGCTACTGTGCTGTTTGTTGACAGTGTCTGTGTCGCACTGGTGAGAGGAGGGGGAGGAGGAGGAGGCGCCAGCAAGCAGAGTGAGATCGTGATATTGCTAAATCAGTTACTCGTGTGAAACACTCGGCTCTAGCTCTTTTTTCAGGCTTTTCTCTCATTCCTTACTAGTTTTTGGCAGTTTTCCTATTAAAATTACATGTAATGTCTTGAAGTAACTGTGCTTGTCTGGAGCTGAGTGTTTAAATAGCTATAAACTTCTCAACCCGCGTCGTGGGGATTAAATTTCCACGAACAGACTGGCAGCACAACCCAGGGGGGACGTATGCTGGGCCAGTAGCCGAGAGCCCGGGGTCCTAGTTTCAGCTTCTAGCCCTGACCGAGATCATGCCATTTAGCCATTCTTAGTAAGTGCTGCCCACCCATAAAACAATATGAAAGTCATATATGGAAATTGTGTCCACCCATCCCTAAGGTTGCCAGGAAGAGGCTTGGTAAAATGAGATCTCCCTGTGGGTAATATTTGCAAACTGTGGCTGTACCATAACAAATGTGCCTGCATAAGCCACACATTCCAGCAAGTTCTAATCATGTTTACATATGCTTCTTAAATTTCTTACCAAATGTCTGTAGACATGAAGGCGTGAAAACAAAAGCTCAATTAAAGAAAAAAAATTAACACCATGCAGGGATTTTGGAGAAATCTTAACGTAAGTGATATCTCATTGCCAATCCCCAGCATTTTGTGGCATTTCTTATGTTTATTTCCGTGTTTTCATGTTACTAGTTGACCACGTTGGATGGTTGAATACACAGGAGAAAAGCTGGTTCAGGAAATTACTGGTCTATTACCCATATTTCAAAAGTAATTTTTGTTAGTATACATAGATACATTCAGATTTAATCATGTACCTCTTAAATCCTAACGTGCCAAATTAGGAATAAATTTGACGCTGCTTAATCATTCTAACTCTTATCATCACTAGAATTCGGAACGTTCTCCTTGATGGAAGAAAAAGCTAATTTGGAACCTTCCATCAAATTAATTGGTCAGAAGAAATACCGTATGTCTGAGACGGAGCAAAAACAAATCCATGCTTTTAAAGACCCTCAATTTAATTGAACACCCTTCCTAAATGAATTCTTTAGAAATTGCTATTTCCAGAAAATAGACTATTTATCTTGGCAATAAAACTGTGTGTTTAGCAAGCAGACATATATTTTTGCTTTTGTTCAGTTTCCAAAAACTTGATCTGTAGGACAGATGAAAGAGAGACCACTCTGTTTGAAGTGAGGGTGGCAGGCAGCGCCTGTGGCTCAAGGAATAGGGCGCCAGCCCCACATACCGGAGGTGTTGGGTTCAAACCCAGCCCCGGCCGAAAACTTGAAGTGAGGATGGCGGGAAGGTAGAGAGGTAGATTTTACAATTGAGATGAGAAGAGTGTTGGACACTATGGAAAGCCAGGTCACTGTTACTCCACATGACGACATTCTGTGTGTGTGGCTGTTATGTCGATATTCTGTCCCAGCCTGTCACTCCCTATAACTGGACTGCCATCCACTCAGGTCATAGATGTGGCATTCAGGGACTGTGGCATCTGTGATTCAGTGACCCTAGACAAGTTCCTAACACCTCTTAATATCAATAGATCAGGCTTCGATTGAGTGTGCAATTTCCAGGATGAACATTGTATTTTGAGAGGCTGTGAAAAATATCATTAGTATCTCTGAGAAAATACCCAAGCTTTCCAGTAAAGTTCTAGTTAATCAAATTGTCTAGAGAACCCACATTTTACCTTTTAAGCTGGAGATCTTCTTGAAGATAAGTATACATATTTTTCATGAGTTTTTGCAGCTAAAACAGGAGAGATGAATAAATTAATATAATAATATGTCCCCTTTGGGGTAAATTTCAATAAAAAATATAGAATTCAGTAACTCAGTGATAAGGGAGTTGGGGGGGAACTTACTCTCCAATGAGTAAGTACTCTTTCGTTTTTTTTGAGACGGAGCCTCAAGCTATCCCCCGGGTAGAGTGCCATGGTATCACAGCTCATAGCAACCTTCAACTCCTGGGCTCAAGCGAGTCTCCTGCCTCGGCCTCCCAAGTAGCTGGGACCACAGGCACCCGCCACAACGCCCGGCCATTTTTTGGTTGCAGCCATCATTGTTGTTTGGCGGGCCCAGGCTGGGGATTCGAACCCACCACCTTAGGTGTACGTGGCTGGTGCCTTAGTCGATTGAGCCACAGGCGCCAAGCCCCTTTACTCTTTCTGAAAAGATTCCAAGAACTGCTGGGAGTTTTTTTTTTTTTTTTTTTTAAGACACAGTCTCACTCTGTCGCCCTGGTAGAGTGCTGTGGCATCATAGCTCACAGCAACCTCAAACTCTTGGACTTGAGCAGTCCTCTTGCCTCAGTCTCTCAAGTAGCTGGGACTACAGGCACCCACCACAACACCTGGCTATTTGCTATTGTTTTTAACCAGCTGTATCTGCCTTCTAGAATACATATACACTTGGCTATAAAAATATAAAAACTATTCTACCTTTTCGAAAGATGAAATGCAACTTGTAAATAAATATCTACAAAAATGGCCTCAAGAGTATTAAAGAAAAGAATGTGAAACATGATCCTGCTTATTAAATGACCAAAATCACAGCACCCACCTTTGGTAAGAGAGCCGAGAGCAGCAATCTCACTTCCTGTCTATGGCCTGTAAGTTGATATGGTATTTTTCGAAATGAATTTGGTGATCAGTATCTATAACTGTTTCTAACTTTGACCTGGCGACTTCATGTTTATGTGTATTTGTTTAAAGCAAGACTCTGTGTTGATAACGTTATTTGTGTTGAAATGCTTTCTAGAGGAGAATGGGCTGCATCCAAGTTAGATGTGAATTCAAGTGCCTACTTCCCAGCTCTATGCCTTGGGCAAGGTACTTAACCTGTAAGCCAGGGGTCCTCAAACCTTTTAAACAGGGGACCAGTTCACTGTCCCTCAGACCTTTGGAGGGCTGGACTGCAGGCCCTGGGACAAGTCGGCTGCTAAGCAGGACAGGCACCGGCGGCAAAAATACCCGGCGGACTGGATAAATGTCCTTGGCGGACCACAGTTCGAGGACACCTGCTATAAGCCTCAGTTTCCATGTTTTTAAATAATATTAATAATGATAATAATCCCTGCCTCAGAGTGTTTTTATGAAGATTAAAATGAAAATTTTTAATATGCAGAGAACTTAGATCCCTGTGTGGCACACAGAAAACACTCGGTTCCCCCCTCACGTTCAGGGGAGACATCCCAAGATCCCCCCCTATGGAAGCCTGAAACTGTAGATAGTACCAAACCCCATATATGCAGGTTGAGCGTATCTATCAAAAATCCAAATGTTCCAAAATTTGAAACTTTGGGGCACACTGGAGCATTTCAGATTTTTGGATTAGGAATACTCAGCTGGTAAGTATGATACAAATATTTCAAGACCAAAGAAAAACAAAAATGCTAAATTCAAAACATTTCTGGTACCAAGCATTTAGTGTAAGGAATACTCAACTTGTACTGTGTTTTTTAAGAGATTAAAACGGATCAATTATACCAACCTACTCTAATACAAGTTGCACGAATGTGGTCTGTCTCTCTCAAAATACCATATTGTACTGTAGATCTTAGCAACCTCAGCACACAGATTTTTTTTTCTTACGTAGTCAAGAACTTTCACTCTTTCACTTAAAGGAAGCGCTCAGCGGCTTCACTTTGGCATATTTAAATTGCCAACAGCACTCTTCTTGCAGTTTGGGACTATTATTAGATAAAATAAGAGTTACTTGAACACACACACTGTAATCCCAGGACAGTCGGTCAGATCACTGAAATGGCTACTTCATGGCTAACGGGCAGATATTATCTACGCCTACAACTGGAGCCTCTGGACAAAGGGATGATTCACGTCCTGGGCTGGATGGAGCCCGGACAGTGTGAGATTTTATCATGCAACTCAGAATGCTGCACGATTTATAAGTTCCAACTTGTTTATTTCTGGAATTTTCCATTTAATGTTTTTGGAATGTAGTTGACAATGGGTCACTGGAAACCATGGATGAAGGGGACTACTGTAAACACGGCACATTGTCGTGGAGACTAAATGAAGTAACAACGTAAGGGCGCCGTCTGGAGAGAGTGCTCAGCACGCCTCGCTAGGTGTTGCTGTTAGTGTTACTATTAGTACATAAAATTAGAAACACCTAATCATCTAACAAGTGGAGGAAAAATGAAGTAAATTGTGGTGGTTTCAATTTAGAAGATTGTTAGGATACAGAGGTCACTTACCATGTTAAATACAGTGGGACCTCCATTGTTGACTACCTACCTACTTTAACCACCTCCTTAATTGATCTAATTTTCATCAACTGGACATGCACCACATGTAGGTAGGAGTACAGTAGGCCTAGATCCTTATGTCAACCACCTCTCCGTGTTGACCAGTTTGTTACAGTCCCTTAGCTGATCAATTTACAGAGATTCTCCTGTTTATGAAATTGAACATTTGGCAGGGATAATGGTTTAAAAAGTGAGAAATGAGAGAGGGAGCAGCACACACTCACAGGCACCTAAGTCCTCCATACACACTTGGTAAGAAAAGAGAACTTCTGGGCGGCGCCTTTGGCTCAAAAGGGTAGGGTGCCAGCCCCATATGCCGGAGGTGGTGGGTTCAAACCCAGGCTTGGCCAGAAACTGCAAAAAAAAAAAAAAAAAGAGAGAGAGAACTTCTTTCTTGGTAAAAGAAAAGAATTTGAATTTCCGGAGGGCTGCTCCCACTGAGGTGTGTCCCTTGCTCCCTGAGGTCTGAACTAGCTAATTCGTATATGACTAGCTGAGCCAGCAAATAAAAGGATATCTCAAGCCCAGTGAAGCAATACATTAGGTACCAAATTTCTCATATCTTGTGAACAACAGAAATGAAATTTCAGGATGAAAAAAGCCCTCAAGCACCTTGCAAAAAAAAAAAAATCAATAGGAAGCAAATTACATGCTGAAGTAAAGAGCCATGGGCTTTGGCACTTCAGAAGACATTTATTTCAAATTATAGACTGGTCCGGAATTATCTAAGTGCTTCCTTCATCTTAATGACATCCAGAGTGTAGGCTTCAGCCTCTCTCACACTTTAATTTCATGAGGCCCAACCCCACACTTCCTCATGCTTTGCCCATCACCAGAGAAAATGGTACTATAACTGTGAAATAAAACCCCCTTTAGTTCATATGCCCTTTCATACAGGTACAACCAACGGTGCCTGGAACACCTGCGTCCTCATACAGGAGAGTTCTAGGGATGGGGATCTCTGCATCCCTTGCTTGCAGTCGTCTAGACCTTGTTTCTACTTTTGAGTCTTGGCCAGAGGGGTGCAAACTCCTTGTCTCCAGTAGGTTAAAAGCAGATGATGATTGTGGTGGGCGCCTGTAGTCCCAGCTACTTGGGAGGTGGAGGCAAGAGAATTGCTTAAGCCCATGAGTTTGAGGTTGCTGTGAGCTGTGATGCCACAGCACTCAACTGAGGTCAGCAGAATCTCACTCTGTCTCAAAACAAAACAAACAAAAACAGATGGTTCTGAGGTCAGGAAGTCTCCCAAGGTGTGCTCAGTGTGTGGCCCAGACAGAGGAGTCCTTTGCGGCAGCCTGGCTGCCACCCTGACTTCAGGATTCCCTGGATCAGGTCACTTTTAATCTCTTTCTGCTGGAGCTGAAATGACCCAGAGCCCAGCAGGCCTGCGCTTCGGCTCTGGGGCTTCTGTTCTGTTTATTGTCCACAGCGGTGTTTATTTTATAAGGGAGCGAGCTATGGCTTTTCAGATTTTCTGAGTTTTGTTCTTTCCTTTGTAATGTGTCCACATATTTGGAGCTAAAGAGGAAATCTAAAGCATGAACTTATACTTGTATCTTAACCAGAAGTCCCCATCAGATTTGCCCTTAGGTTAGAGAGTGATGCCAGGGTGAGGGTGGGGCTGCTCCCAGCCTATTCTCCCATGTCTCATGAGTCTTCCTTTTCATCCTGTGCATTGGGCTTCCAGTCCTCATCCCCGTCACCCCCTTGCACACCTGCTCAACAGCACAAATAGCGAAGTATAGCGTCTGCACCGCGTCCCTCCTCCACCCCATCAGCTCACTCTTCAACCTTTCTCCAGCCATTTCCCCTCAAAATGCCAGATCCAGCAACTGTTTCCTTTTTCATCTGTGAAAGAAGAGACTGAATTTAAAAAAATGGAAAGAAGGCTCCCATTGCCTCCCTTAGTTATTTGACTTTCATCTTGTCCCAGGTTGGGGCACCCACCCAGTTCAGCCCCCCTGGAAAGACACCCCACCTGTAGGAGGTAGAGCCCTGCTGTCCCCCGGGATGGCTCCTGCACACGGTCACGTCCACTCAGTTTGTCTCCAGAGAGCCTCCAGCTCAGTGAGGCTTCCAGTCCTTGGGGAATGATAAAGCAGAAGAGGAACTTGGTGCTAGAGGGACCTGTTCCCATTTGTGTTCACACCTGGAAATGACAGTAGCTCAGAGAATGCACCTGCTGGACAAGGTGGGCGCTGTAAGCCTGAATGCCATCTGGTCAACTATACGAAACTTATATAAGTCCACCAATGTATCTGGGTGGGTCTGGTTTGTACAAACTACCCCCTCCTTTCAGTGGTGTGTAAATAAGGAAGAACAAAGTAAAATCAGTCCTTTTGCTGGTCATTCTAGACAAGTAGCCCCATTTGTGTGTGTGGACAAGCCCCAACCCTTCCCCATCTTGCATGTCACATGTGTTCTGGGACTATGATCCGTGTCCTCCTCATCCATATCTGTGACTCTTGTGAAACGTCCTAACTGGCCACCTGTCTCTGCCTCAGCCCCTCCCCCAGCCTTCCCTGGCCCCCTCTACAGTGTGGGTCACGTCCTGACGCTAATGCTTCTGTTTCAGGCCTTCTGGTGGCTTCCTGCACCGTGCGCCAGACAGGCCTCGTGGACTAACTCTGGGCATCCTCTCCAGCCGCTCTTACTTCCCACCTCTGTGCTCACTCCCAAGAGGCTGCTTGCACTCCGCATGCAGGCCGTGGCCTTTCAGGGCTCTTTGCCTTTGCCCAGGCTGCCGCTTGGTGCCTGGAGTAGGTCCACGTCCCATAGCAAGTACAGGGGTCAGCCCCACTGTGATTCTGGCGCACAGCACTGAGCTAGATTAATGGCTTTGCCCCTCATGACACTACAGACTATTAGAGAAAACAGACACGAAACTGGTCATCACAGCCATAATTACATAATTAAGCCTTGAGACAAGAACTGTGACAGTGGCAGGAGAGAGGCAGGCCAGGGTCAGGGATGGCCCTCCCACAGCATGATGTTTAAGCTGGAATTTGGTTACAAAATGGCTTGATAAAGAGCCCAAAGAAAGATCTTTCCAGGACCAGAGAGAGATGTATGGATGTCGGAAGTGGAAAGCAGTGATGGCAGCAGCCGTCCTGGCAGTGGGCAGGGCTCAGGGCTCACGCTGACAGAGGGTTACTCTGTGCTCGGCACAGACCTGTGTTGGTTAACTCATCAGATCCTCATCAAACCCTGGGAGGCAGGTGCTCTTACCATTCACACTGTACAGATGGGGAAATTGAGGCTCAGAAAGGCTAATAGGCAGGCTCAAGTTCACGGAGCTGATAGGGTGGTAGGATTCAAACCCAAACAATCTGGTTTCCCCAGCTGGTGCTGCAGTCACTGCATTATTTCGCATGGCCTGGGTGAGGCATTGCGAGAAGCCTTTGTGGCTGGAACCTAAGGCCAGGAAGTAAAGGAGGGAAGGCAGAGCTGAGGCCAGGTAGACAGGGCAGAGAGAGATTTGACCTGATTGGCATTTTTACATGATCAGTCTGCTTGCTTGGGAGGGCAGTGGATTGAAGGGGAGCCCAAGGGAATAAACAAGGGGAAGAACTAGATGCTTTAGGTGAAAATCGGGGATTGGATTTCCTTCTTTCTTTCGCCTGGCCTTTCCTAGGTGTCATTGAAGACCTGGTGCAGGTGTCACCTTCCTTCTCTCTCCCTTGACGCTGGAGACCGGGGAGATGACATCTAGGTGAGTCCAGCACCTCTCAGGGTTGCCCACCTGTGGTGGGTACTCCACAAACAGGTTGAAAGAGTAGAGAGGAAATAAATTCACAGAGCTAAGAGGCGAGATGTTGTACTGAGCAATTTGACTTCTTAAGCTCATCTTACAAACTCGGATGTGACTTTGACACTGGAAGCTGCCGTGGCTTCCATCTTAAATAACACAAATTACTTGTAAGATGCCACTGGTCTGTTACTAAGCTAAAATTTCCATTTCCTTATTCGCACAAGTGACCAGGCGTCCTCCCCCGGCTCCACATTCTTACCGAGTCAGGAGGTCACTTTCAGCAGGCTAGCCTGTGCACTGCCTGCTGGTGTGACAGCATTCCTGCTCAGATCTCGGAGACCCAGGGACTTTGCAGTGCTCTAGTAGCCAGGAGGGTTGGCCTTGAGGGCCTGGCTGGGTTGGGAACAGGCTGCCCCTCTTGAGAACATGAGACCACAGAGCAGCATTCAGGCCCCGCCTCCTACGTTCCACACACTCTTAGTATCTGACAGATCCAGGAACAAGCATGTCAGATTCTGCATAGCCAAGTATAGGAGAGAGGTGCCCACGTTTTCATAGAAACCTTTCACTGACAGTTAAACATGCGCATTTCATAAAAAGTGCAATATCATTATTGTTCATATAAATGAGTTTTCACCAACAGCGCTCCTGACCAGCCTGCACCCAGATCAAAAAACGTTACACCAACCTGCACCCTCCCTGGGAAGGTCGCCTCTGTCATTGCTTCTGACAGCCTCAGCTTTGCCTGATTTTGAGCTTTATTAACAACAGAATCATGCATTGGATAGAGAGGATGTACATTTAAGATGACATTTGTTTTGTGGGGGCTGGGGAGTGTTCCCTAATCTTCAGTTCATCAGATCTTCCTGGAAATAACAGAGCTAAGATGGGTGGAAAGATAGTCTCATTAGAGGAAGGTTATCTATCAAGGGTCAAACCGGGCTTGGCACAGACCCAACCATTAGAATTTAGTAATTAAAATGACCATTATTTGTAAATGTTTTTATGAGTCCTTTGGTGCCTTGTTTATTTTTTATCATCAGAGAATGAGTAAATCTCCAAAGTAAATATTCTAGATCAGCGACTAGAACACTTTTTCTGCAGAGGGCCAGATAGTAAATATT
The DNA here is from genome assembly GCA_963574575.1 of Galagoides demidoff. NCBI lineage: Eukaryota > Metazoa > Chordata > Mammalia > Primates > Galagidae > Galagoides > Galagoides demidoff. The sequence continues at coordinate 5,781 of CAUYQV010154611.1, read as the reverse complement.
TTCGGTTTTGCAGGCCATATGGTCTTTGTCGCAGCCACTCAACTGTGCTGCTGTGATGCCAAAGCTGCCATCGATGATATGTGCGCAAATGATGGTGGCCATGCTCCAAAAGTGCTTGATTTATGGGCCCTGAAATGTGAAGTTCCTATAATTTTCAATTGTTACAAAATATTCTTCCAACTTTTTTTTTTTTTACTTTAACCATATTTGAGAGGGCATGTTTCTGAGGTTTTTAAACACTGATCTACATTCGCAGAGTGAGCTGAGAACATTTTCTTAGTAAATATGGGCAACGGAGTATAAAAGAACAGAAACTCTGGCTCTTTGCTCTTGCTGTGTCTCTTTGGAGAAGTTGCTTAACTTCTCTGGGTCTGTTTTCTCCTCTAGGGAATGGAGATAACAGGCAGGATGCTTCGCAATGGCCCCGGGCTGGCTGTGCTAGTTATTCATGGGCAGAACCCGTCTGAGCAGTCACAGAACATCCTAATTGATCAGCATCCAGGCTGTGCCAGCTGTGAAGTATTGTGGCTCCGTGAACAGAGGTCTTCTGTGCACTTCTCCCAGCATTTGCCTAGAATTACAGTAATTGTTCTTTCTCCTCTTCCCACAGAAGTGGCTTGAGGCATTCTTGGCTGAGAGGGATACTTTGCTTCTACATTAACTCTCTCCAACCTGAGGAGCTTTTTTTGTGTTATAAGTTCAGTATTCCTTGCTTGAAATGCTTGGGATCCAGAAGTGTTTTGAATATTGAGTTTTTGGATTTGGGATGCTCAACCTGCAGTTTGTCTAAATTGTATAGTTTCCTATTCCCTCAGCGGCCACCAGGGTGTGGCCTGCCTTCAAATCAGATTCTCAATCCACCCTGCTTTGCAGTTTCTAATGAACAGGCTGATTATCACAGAACTATCTGAAGTGAGCGGAGGGGAGTCCTGCATTCCCCTCACAGCTGATAGCTTTATGGGACACAGGTAGTCAGCAGCAGGGACTTTGGGGACCAAATGGCCTAGTGGGATTCTAACTCTACCATTTCCCAGATACGCATCCTAGAATGTGTTACCCTCTCTGTTCCTCAGTTTCCTCATCTGTGAAATGGGGGGAAATGGTGTCTACCACATAGCATTGCTATGAGAATTAAGTGAATTAATTTTTTAGAACGTTTCAGTCAGTCCCAACGCAGAATAAGCACCATGCAAATGTTTGCTATCGTTATTTTTTGTTTTTATTCAATAAATTTACTATTGCATGACTCTGATGCTTGGTAAAGATAGTTGAGGTTCCCGGAAATATGACCTTTAAGTAAGAGAAGTTAAATATTAAACGGCAGATATTTTTGGAAGGGGGGCATATCATAGGTATTATTTTATGATTTGATGATTTTCTATCCTTTCTCAGTGTTTTATTTTTAACAGCGCCTGACATCTAATTCTGAAGCAGCCTTCTAGTGTTTGGGGGATAAGAAGGATATTAAAATGCAGGGTTAAGAATGAATGGTAAAGCCTTGAGTGCTTTGCAAAATAAATTTATTCCTATGAAAATGAAAGTGACATCCTGAAAGAAGTCACACCTAACGGTAAATTTCCTTTAGGGAAACATTCTTAAAGAATTATAGTACGAGTTTCACATAGCTTTGATGGCAATCAAACAAATCCTAGGTTAATGTTTAGTTAAGTGAAACACAAAAAAAAAATGAAGAAAGAAAATGGTATCACTTTGCTTAGGATCAGAGGGAAATTATTTTAATTGAGAGGTGATGTTTGAAAATGAGAAATAATTCTGTTAGGGTGGTGGGATTATGGGTTCTAAGTTTTTTCTTTTTTTAAAAGATGGATTTACCTTTTAAAAATAGTTGTGGGGGGCAGCGCCTGTGGCTCAGTGGGTAGGGCACTGGCCCCATATACTGTGGGTGGTGGGTTCAAACCCGGCCCCAGCCAAACTGCAACAAAAAAATAGCCAGGTGTTGTGACAGGTGCCTGTAGTCCCAGCTATTCGGGAGGCTGAGGCAAGAGAATTGCCTAAGCCCAGGAATTGGAGGTTACTGTGAGCTGTGATGCCATGGCACTCTACCTAGGGTGATAAAGTAAGACTCTGTCTCTTCCAAAAAAAAAAAAAAATAGTTGTAGGGGGTGGGGAGCCTAAAGCTATTATAGACTCCCTCCAAAATAAGTTACCTTCATCTAAGTCTTGCATTGCAGAGATAAGCATCATAACATCAAGACCCAGAGCCCCAAACCCCTAAGAGGTAAGATTATTCTAAGATGCCGGGAACACATGTCCAAAGAGAGCTGGCAATTTTCATTTCTTTGGTTGATTTGGTTTGAGTTCCAAGCATAAGTCTGTTGGGTGGGCAGAAAGGAAGAAACATCGCATGTGGTTGCAGATCCCATGCCCCCTCTTCTCCTCTGCATTCCTCCTGCCCCCTCTTCGTCCTGGCTGGGCTTCAAGTGAATCTGTGAGGTGAAGGCTGGAGGCTTAGTTTTCTAGGGCTTGTGTAACAGATAAGTGCAATGTGGTAGTTTAAGACAACAGAAATTTATGTTCTTGGAGTTCTGGAGGCCAGAAGTCCAAAATCAGTGTGTTGGCAGGGTCTCCCCACTTCCAGAGTCTTGGGGGAGGGTCCGTCCTCCCCTCTTCCAGATGCTGGTGGTGGCCCCTGTTGTTCCTTGGCTCAACTTTCATCTCAGGAAACTTTACTGAGTTTCCAACTTGCTTTCCAAAGCATCTGAACTTCACCAGCCACGTGTTGGCAGGTTCCTTTCCTCGAGTCCTTACCAGTGAATGCTTTTATCAGATCGACCAGAAAGTTTTGAACCGACTGGTGTGAATAGCCATGCCTTTGCCTCTGTGCTTCCTTGGGACAGTTAAGTACTTCTCAGATGTCTTTTAACCATCAATCTTGCTTATTCTAGGGATTATTTGTTTATATCCTTGGCATAAGTTCTCCCCTTCCTTTTTTTTTTTTTTTTAGTGGGGGGCATGAGGAGAGGTAGTTGTTTACTCATTGATTGGAAAAAGTCTTTTCATATCCTGGATATTAGTTTTTGCTGATATGCGTTTCAACTATCTTCTGGAATAAAACATTTTCACGAGATATTTTTATGAAAGAAAAAATGAGAAATACGGAAGAACGGTCAGCCTTTCAGAGAAGCCTCTGTAAAGGGTCCATTTATTCTGCTTCTGAGACAGCTGTGGTGTGTTAAGGTCCTTACGGTTCCTGTGTCCACGCACGTCATCGGGACAAGACTTCCCTTTGGTGTTCCCCTGTCTGAGTTTTCATTTTGTTTTTGCCTTTTTAAATTATCAGCTCTAGAGACATGCCTTTGTTCTTGGTGGTTGTCCATGCTTACTTGTTCATTTGGAATTTCAGAAATGAACTTTTTGGCTGATACCATTACCCAAGCCACAGGTGAACATGAAGCCTGGCCTCTTCCAGCTCATAGAACCTTAAATGTGTATAACTCATAAAAAACTTAGACTAGGGCAGCGCCTGTGGCTCAAAGGAGTAGGGCGCCGGCCCCATATGCCAGACGTGGCGAGTTCAAACCCAGCCCCAGCCAAAAACTGCAAAAAGAAGAAAAAAAAAAAAACTTAGACTAAGCTCTCAACACCTACTAACATATGATTCCCTCCCCAAAGGCGAAGCAATCTGTTTTGTTACAAACCCTACCAAAAAATTCTTCCCCCCAAGAGACAATGACCCTGGCATATATCCTGCCAAGCTTTTCTAACACACTTATGGATATAGGAATATCCTATAATAACAAAAGTGATCATAAAGTACTTATTTGTTTAGATTGTACATTTCTTATCTAAGAAACACCTCAGCAGTCTTTCTAGATTAATGGGTATGTTTCCATGGTGCTGGCTTGAGTGGCTGCAATAGCAATAGCATTCCTCTGTACCTTGAAGATTCTAAAAGATCTTATTGTCGGATGGTGCTTTCCATCTTTTCATGAATGAAGCAGCTTTAAAGTGAACATTCTTGTATGTGGATATTTGTGAATATCTTTAAGTACTTCTTTGTGGTGGGGGGAAAAAAAATTCCAAGACCTGGAACTGCTGGGTCAAAGCCATGCTCATCTCTAAGCCTTGTGGTGTTTGCCACACAGTTGCTCAGTGTCATGAGGGAAGGACAGTGGTCTGCTTCACTTACTTGGAGGGTTCTTACCGAGCCTCTTTCACGTGCCAGGTGTTTCTGTGAATTGCGGGTATGGTGGTGGTTAAGAGGATCTCAGGGGCTCATGGTCTGGGGGGTGCATACAGAGGCAGGTGGGTAGGAAGGCAGCAGGGTCAGGAAGCTGCAACGAGGAGGAAGGAGGTCGGTCGCCAGTTCAGGGAGGTGGACGGCAACTGCCCAGAATTCTCTTGGAATAATATTCACGGGTCCCCTACATCAGTTTTCTGTCTCATGATATAAAATGCTGACCTTGGCTAAAAGTGTAGCCCCACCTGTATCAGAGGTGAGTCCCATAACCTGTTGTACTTCAATCTCCACTCATCAGCTGCGGATACTGACACCAGCCTCGTCTGCCTCACAGCCATGAGACTCAGGTCCCATAACAGGAGAATCGGCTTGCCAACTGTCACACTCGATATGCATGTCATATATGCAGTATCACTAATGTTGTCCTTGGGGCATGCATCAGGCATCAGAGGAGTGACAGCATTCAGGGCATCAGAGAGGGTGCTGGTCCTGGAATGAGACCTCCCCTGTTGAACTGGAGTGTGGTCAGCACAGGAACCCACCACCATGTTAGATCATCCTCCTCAGCAGAGCACAGTGCAGGGAGCATCCAGGCTCTGCTCACACAGATACCAGGTTCAAATCCCAGCTCTGCTGCTGATAGCTCTGCAACCTCAGACAAGGGACTTGACCCCCTGAACTATATTTTCCACCTCTGGGACAGCTGGAGATCCTACAGTCCTTATGAGAATTAAAGGGAATAAAGTATGTAAAGTGCTCAGACTGGGACTGGGCGTAGCAAATGCTCAGTGTGTGTGCACTTTTTTTGTTGTTGTTATTATTTACAGCTTGGTAGTCCTTGCAAGGAGGCTCTTAGATCAGCAAAGAATCATTCCGTCAGCCTTCTAGAAGCATCCTAAAATCAAGTTCTTGATGTAAAATAGAGTTTTCATTCATCATTCTGGAATTTCCCAAAGAGCTCCTTCCTAGCGAAATTGCCATGCTTTGGAGGTTTTATCATGGGCCATGAAGATTTGCTTTTTCTGAGCAAGTTCGGGAGAAAAAACTGGATTGCTTTTGTGGAAAAAGAGTGGAAACTCATCACCATCAACAGCCTCACGGAGTTGCTTGGAGAAGCCTGTGTCCAGAGCTTTCTCCCAGACCGTCCTGGTGCTGCACCATGGCAGACTCCCCGGGGAAGAGTCCTTGGTTATAAACCTGAACATGACCACATTTACAGGAGAGTGGTGGTCTCTAATTAACATGTTTTTAAAATTGTTCCTGAAAAAACAGTTACCTTTGCTCCAAGATTATCTTTGTGCATCCAGGGCTCTTAGAATGTTAGGGTTTGAGGGGGGCCTATTCTTAGGTTTGGGGGCTTCCTATGATAATTTTTTTTTTTTTTTGAGATGGAGCCTCAAGCTATCCCCCTGGGTAGAGTGCCATGGCATCATAGCTCATAGCAACCTCCAGCTCCTGGGCTCAAGCGAGTCTCCTGCCTCCGCCTCCCAAGTAGCTGGGACCACAGGTGCCCGCCACAACGCCCGGCTATTTTTTGGTTGCAGCCATCATTGTTGTTTGGCGGGCCCGGGCTGGGGATT
>CAUYQV010154608.1:0-22232 GCA_963574575.1 Galagoides demidoff | reverse complement strand
GAGTAGAATCAGAATGTTTTAAAACTATAACTGAGAAAATGACATGAAGGCTGTGTTGATTAGTTTGATGGAAGTATTTCGGATTGCATGTGAAAACCCCACACTGTACCCCAGAAGTGTATTAATGTACATAGTTACCATTCAATTAAAAAAAAAAAAAAACAAAGAAACTGTCCCTCAGCCCCTGCTGGTCTTAGTGCTGCTGAGAGTCTTCTGGAAACCCACCCTTGCACTTCCCTGGTGCTGTAAACAGCTCTTTGTCATTCTTTCCCTTCAGTGGTTTAAGGGAGGCCAGGATATGGGTCATCTATACCTTCTTTACCACTTTACCCTGGACCTGCTGGCTGGACACACAGAAGTCACGCACACTGGGGACACATATGATTACATGCTGAACTGCAAACACACAGGCACATTGCTGAAAGGCATGATTATAGGATGTATAAACCACACATCATTGAAATGCCTGGTTTTATAATGAACTGCACACATACACACACACACTTAAAAGCAATCACTTTGTTTGGAAAGTGTGGGTCCTTCCCTTAATCAAACACAGCCCAGGTGTTCAGGGAGCATGTGGTCAACAGCAGGGCATGCACTGGGTAAAGGCACATCTTGAAAACACACACACGCTCCGTGTGCATGCCCGCACACAGGGCCTGGATGATCTCTCTTAGTCAAAGAGCACTTCTTAGCTATTCTTCCTGAATGCAAAACCCATGTTCTTCCTCTTTCCTGAGAGGTCCACTCCTGGCTCCCAGGCTCTAGGCTACTTTCCAAATTCTTATAGCTGCCACTGGACACGGGGACCAGATCCATGGTGACCTAAAAGGGCTGTGGGCCCAGCAGAGCAGCACTGAGGGTTCACCCAGACCCACAAAGGAAGGAACCTGAAGAAACTGGGCAGCGTCCTTCCCACCCACAGATGTCCTGCCTCTTCACAGAATTGCACACCTGAGCCTGCCAGGCTGGGTTCTGCCGGCCCATCATGATGCACGGTGAAGACCTTTCAGCCTCTGCATCTGCCCGTGGAGCACGGTCTTGACTGTCTCATTGCGGAAGGTGAGGATGAAGGGGTTGAGGAAGGGGGTGAGGACTGAAGTCACCAAGGCTACAATCTTGTTGACCTCCACAGAGTGCCCTTTACCAGGCCTGACATACAGGAAGATGGTGCTGCTATATCCAATGAAGACCAGCGTGAGGTGAGACCCGCAGGTGGAGAAAGCCTTCTGGCGGCCACTGGCAGAGGGCATCTGCAGCACAGTGGTTACGATGTAGCCATAGGAGATGAGGGTCACCAGGAAGGAGCTGAGGACAAAAGCCAAGGCCATCACAAAGTCCCAGAATTCCAGCAGGCGGGTGTCAGAGCAGGATAGCTTCAGCAGAGGCGTGTTGTCACAGAAGAAGTGGTTAATGATATTGCCGTGGCAATAACTGAGGTGAGCTCGAGAGAGGACGGTTGGCACCATGGCTAGGAAGGGAGCTGCCCAGGCAGCCCCAGCCAGCCGGACACACACAGCCCAGCTCATCAAGGTGCCATAGCGCAGTGGGTGGCAGATGGCCACAAAGCGGTCAAGGGCCATGTCTGCCAGGATGAGGAAGGAGGTGGAACCCAGGGAAAAGTAGAAGTAGAACTGGACCATGCAGCCAGTGAAGGAGATGACCTTGAGGGGGACCAGCAGGTCTGCAAGCATCCTGGGCACTGTGGTAATGGTCACCAAGATCTCCAGCAGAGAGAAATTGCCCAGGAAGAAGTACATGGGTGTATGCAGGTGGGCGTCGGCTATGACCATGACTATGATGATAGCATTCCCTATGAAGGCGAGAAGATGGAGAACAAGGAAGGGGCCATACAGAAAGACCTGCAGCTCACCAAAAGAGGAGAAGCCCACAAGGATAAACTCAGGGGGTTGGCTCAGATTTGCCATGATCCAGGGGTGGGGCCCTGCATGTATGACAAATCAGATGCAGAGATGGAGAGGCAGAGACAGAGAACCAGCAAACAGGAGACAGAAACAGGCAGGGATGGAGACAGAGCTGTAAGGGAAAGGCAACCCGGCAGCCAGCGATAAACAGAGGACAGAGAGAAAGAATAATACCAAGAGAAGAAGATGAGAAGGTGAGAGTCACAGAGGAGCAGAGTCAGGGAGTTGGAGAGTGAAAGCTACAGACAGGCCATTGACCAGGTGACAGAAAGCCAGAGAGCAGCAGATTCAGAAAGATGATACAGCAACAATATGGAGAAAACATGAAGAAAACAAAAGAGGAAAAGGGAAGGAACAGAGGAGGAGATCGGCAGTGGGAAGGGGAGTAAGAGGTGGGGGGAGAATCAGTGAGCGACACAACACCCAAATCTCCCAAGTATAGGCTGACGCTGGGTGTCTATGTCATGACCCACAGGCTGTGCACCAAGACCCCTTTAAAAGGGTCCCTGCAAACCTTTCTGGGCTGTCTCCCTGGGGACCCTCACTTATTCACATTTTTTTAGCTATGATCACAAAATAAGTAATAACTCCAAGTTGAGCCAATTAATTAGCTTCCTTTAGAGCAGCCCGAGGATTTGAGTTTGCAAACATTGATAGTAGAAAGGGCACGGGAGGTCGGGGCGATGGGCCTGGGAAGCTGGGTGGTAGCTGTGCTGAGGCCCATGTGTCACCAGCCATCCACCCGAGGGCACTGCACTCCCCCTGCAGTGGTGGCAGGAATGAGCTCAGAGGGGGCCTGCTTGTGTTTGAATCTGCCAGTTGCTTGTCACAGGCTATAAATCTGCTCCTCTCCATCACCGACTCTCTCTGAGCTGCAGTTTACTCAGCTATAAAATGAAGATAATAATTGTATTTTGCCTCTACAGTGATTGTAAAATTAAATAAATACACTACTTAGTGCAGTGGCTGGCATATCCCGAGTACTCAACATACAGTTGTATCACTATCATTATTTCCTGCCCTGCAGCCATGTGTGAAACTCACATTTGCTTTGCCCATCATCTCTCCGCACTTTAGGGCAAACACACACACGTGTGTGTGTGCGTGCAAGTACAGACATCTCGACAGCACCATGCTGTTTCTTATAACTTTGGCTCACTAAAAGGACACTTCAAAATATTTTAAACACAAAGCAACATAGGTATCACAACACAAACTATTAGGAGTGTGTGTTGGCCCCTTCTCTGCCTCCTTAAAGCTTCACTTGAGCTGTGTGTGACTACCAAGCAATGACATTCTGATCTGAAGAAGACTGGAATCCATGTCAGTGACAAATAGCAGGTCTAAAACCTCCACCAGTGCTGACTAAATTCAAGCCCAGTCCTTATGTCTGTGTTGCACAACCTGGTAACACAAACTTCAGCCTCTTACCTTAGCCTCCAAGCAAAGGGACTTCATAAGCTGTGCTATTTGACATGCACGCCTGGAGACATCTGTGACATGAGTGCCATAAGAGACATAGTCCTTCACCCTTGGGTCATGTCTGTTTTGCAGGCAGGGACAGGAGTGGATGGAGGCTTTGTGTACAGCTAAGAAGCAATGCCACTTGGCATGGATGGGTGAGAGTCGCATCTAAAATGTCCTCATCGATTTTTATGCTGATTTCCTGAGCCAAGGACCAGCCTGTCTCACTACAGAACCAGGGCCAATAATGATGATGAGGGGCTGGTAGATGGGAAGGAAGTCCTTCCTCTTCCGAGGATGGGTCCCTTCTCTATCCACAGTGTCTCCATGTCCTTTGATTCTTGATGATGTTTTAAGCTGAGCTTGGGGTGGATGGAAAACTTAGACTCCAGCAGAGCCTTCTTGAAAGAGCCCTCTGGGGACTTCTGACTCACTGACGTTATTCCTTAGAATAATGAGACACCCTTTGTTTTCAGAAAGTAACATTTGAGAACAAGATCTGAATGAAGAAAGGGATAGAGAACTAGAAACACCTTGGCAGCCGTGTATTAGGATCAGTTCCTTGGCAGAGCCTGCCTCTTGGTTCTTCCCTTCCTTATAGGACCTTGGAAGAGAAATGGGATCGTGGAAAAAGCACAAAAGAATTCCCCTGATGGGACTAAAATTAAGGCAGGCAGGGCTGGATCCAGAGTTCAAGGGGGTTCCATTTGGAGAAACATTTTGTCTCCCTCCCAGATCTAGGGTTTGGGGATCTAGGAAAAGGGGAATGGAAGCTCTATACAAGAGCACCCTCTTGTCTGCATTCTCCAGAGTGTCATCTGGAAGAGTTTAGGGATCACAAGAGTAAACTTCAGAGGAAACCTCTGCCCCTCAGAGGCAGAGCCCCTGACAAACACATTTTAGGACTTGGCCAAACTGAAGGGTTTGTCTCTGACTCCTGTGAGAAGATACAGGAGATATCCCTTGGGAACAAAGGTGAAGGGAATATGGTAAGGCCCACTGCAAGGAATGAGCTCCCTCGTAAACTCTGAGTCATGGGTTCTGCATCTCAGAGACGTTTCCACCTTAGGGGTAGCATCCAACTGAACCTCACCCATACGCACAGACAGAAATGATGACACACAGACATTAGGTAAAAGCTTTCCAATGAAGACAATGCAAACAGGCCCTGAGTTTACGAACAACCAGAGATGGGAGGGTTGTCCAGGCAGTCTTTCTGTAGGATCTGAGCCTGGAATGGAGTTTTGGGGATGTCCCAGTTATAGCAAAAAAGAGTTTAGGTCACTAAGAGTCAGAATGGAGAGGATATGGAGAGGAGAGCACTGCTGACAGGCAGACATGCCTGGCCAAGGGAGGCTTGGAGGCAGGATGTCTTGAGACCCAAGAGACAAGTGTGTCATTGGATTGATGTGGGCTATCAGTTTTCCATTGCTTCTGCAGCAAAGGACCACTAATGTGGCTTAAACAATGCATGTATATATATTTGACCCAAGTATCATCAGGGCTGTCTTCCCTTCCCAAGTCTCCTTGCTTCCTCTAGCTTGTAGAGGCTGCCCACATTCCCTGACTCACCGCTCCCTTACTCTGCCTTCACAGCCAGCAACATTTCATTCCTCTGCCCATTCTTCTGTTGTCATGTCTTCCTTTGACCAAACTCAGAAGGAACATTTTTCCACTTTTGTATAGATACCTGGGATTAGATACAGCCCTTCTGGATCATCCAAAATACTCCCCTCCATCTCAAGCTCCATAACTTAATCACATATGCAAATAGTACCTCTTGCTATGCAAAGCAACATATGCAAAGATTCAGGGGTTAGGGTACCAACATCTTTGAGGAACCATTATTCTGTCACAGCTTTGGTGTCTGCTGAACCTCGTATCTAGCCGGAATCATTCATCTTTATTAAATTGTGTTCATTCATCAATAAATATGTTGCATCAGTTCTGTGAAGTGATTACAACATGGAACAGCTTCCCTAATCCAGGAGCATAATCCTGGATCTGTCCCCGAATCCTTTGAAACTGGGAGATGTGGAACTGTTAGTTTTTGTTTCCTCTCTGGCCTTCCCAGAGAGGAACAGCTAGGGCCGAAAGAACTGCGGGAAATTCTAGTGCTGCTAAATTCTCTCTCCTGGGCTTCTCTGGCTTTAAAGAACGACTCACAGCCTTTTTGTTAACTTCTTTTACTTGATGAGATTAATGGGAAATTCTCATAGTCAAATTGAGCAGTCTGCAGTATCCCAATGATTTCTTTCTCCATCATCTCTCATCTTTTCACAGTTTATTCTTTTCTTAATTGGCATTTTCATTGTTATTGCTTCTTCAATTCCTGAGATTGATTCCTAGACCTTCATCTCCAGTAACCTCTCAGCCCCTGGCTGAAAAATACCCTTCCCCTTGTCTGCCCCCCACTTCATCTATGTTGTGATCAGCTGTGATAGCTGCTTGTTCTTCTGTGTGAAAACCAAGCAAGGTAGTTTCCCTGTGGATTTTCATAATGACCCCTCTTCTGAGTCTTTTCAGGAAGTGAAGACCCCCTGGAATAACAGAGTCAAAGAAGCCCTTTGAGATGTCATGAAATCAGCTCTCAACTAGCCCTGACATAAATCAGTTTCAGGTGGGACAATTCTTGTTATGAATGCCAGGGTAACTGGGAAAATACTAACAGATATCTAAGTCAAACTGTCTTTATTTTCGCCACCCAGTAGTATGTAATCATTACATTCAGGCCCTTGAAAATGGGCACGATACACAAAAGTAAAACAGACACACACACTGGGTCATCAGTTACTGATAATCTGAGCTAATTCTTGTTTTAGTTGTTTTGTAATGGAATTATTGTTTTGTTTCTGAAAATCTATGGAAGGAAATGCTTAAAACTGTAGAGGAACCTGGCAAGGGAAGTGTGTGTATTCTCAGGGGAACTTGGGCTATACCATAACCATCTCTGAATGAGCGTTTCCAGAAGAGGAAGGAAGATGGTCCAGGGAATGAAATAAAAATGACAGCACCCCTGCTCAGATTCTGCCCTTTCATCTCCTGGGATCTTTTGACATTTTGATTTGCTTTAAAATCAAGCTGTGTCTAGCCATTCAGTGATTCACACATAATTCTCTAGTGTACTTTTTGTGTTTAGATAGAGGCAACATCCAATCTTGGTCCTGTTATCACTATAAAGTGTCTCTTCTCTGTTTCTCTATATTTTGCCATAGAATCGACTTGGAATGGCACAAGGTTGGTGTCTTTGGAGAGGGTGGATGGAGAAGATGAATGTGTTTGACAGGAGCGGTGGAAGTATCTTATCTGATTTTAGATTTTAAGCAACTGCTTGACTAACCTCCTCTGTTTGTTGTTGGTGAAGGAGGCAAGCGCAGACTTCATGGCTGACTCCTGGTACCTGAGTGTCTGCTCTTTCTGTGCTGCAGGAGTCCTGTCATCATGGTGTGCTTGGGCTGCAAACACTCCACATCACTGCTCTGACTCCTGTTTTTCTGCCCCCAATCTCCAGCTGCCTCCCAGCACACCTCTGTACATGTTCCCTGCTGGCAGAGTTGACAGCAGGAGTCTGATTCACTAAAGCATCAGGGATGCGTGGCTGCTTGTTATTGCTCAGGATTATGTAATTGATGGAGTTTTAGACAGACTGGAGGAAAACATTCTGTCACACAACAACACCTGCAGGCAGGAAATGGAGTTTTCCAGAGGGTTGATGTGGGTCGCCTGAAGAATCAGAGCCTAGCAAGAAGGTGCTTGCTTGGTTGATGGATAAGGCAGGGCTGCCAAATACAGTAGTGTGGTCTGTGGACTGCACAAAGGGGCTGACTGAGTGACTAAGGGAACATGTGGGGGCTGAAGAAGCTGCATCTACTTGATGGGAGGGGCTCAAAGATACACTTTATGTGTTGGGCTTTGTTCTTCTGAATTAGATCAGCTGAAGAGGGAACATTTTTATAATTTATTCAAGGCTCTGATGGGGAAGGCCTAGGACTGGTGAAGAAGAGCTGAGAGTTCACAGGAAGAGGGAGAGCAAAACCTCAGTCCTTGGCTCCCGTCTTTGTGCTTCTTTCGTGTTCCTCCATGTCACCTGACATCCTCTCCCTCCCACGGTGACCCTTCTACTTGTCATCTTGCTGACTCCTCTGCATTGACTTTGTATTTATAGCATCTTCCTCTCCCAGCCCCTAGATTCCTACAGTTTTTTCCTACAGCTCTCCTGCCCTGACCTCTTATGCCCTTGGCTGCCACCCAGCCCCATGCACCTGCTCTTCCACAAGGCCTCAGCCTCACCATCCCTCTGCCTGCCCCTCCCTGGCCCTGTCCACAAAGAAACCTAAATTTCCTTCCTGCATCTCAAGTGACATAATTCTTCAAATTTTCTCTTTTGGTGCCACATGAATCTGTATTAGTATTTTCTTTTCTTTTCTTTTTTTCTGAATCAGAGTCTCAATTATTATTATTATTGAGTCAGTGCCCTGGGTAGAATGCTGTGGCATCATACCTCACAGCAACCTCACTCTCGGGCTCAAGTGATCCTTTTCCCTCAGCCTCCTTTCAAATAGCTAGAACTATAGGCATTCAGCACAACTTCCAGTTAGTTTTTTCTATTTTTGGTAGAGATGGACTCTCAATCTTTCTTAGGCTGGTCTTGAACTCCTGAACTCAAGCAATTCACCTGCCTCAGCCTCCCGAAGTGCTAGTATTACAAGCAGGAGCCATTGTGCCTGGCCTGTATTTTTTTTTTAAGGAAGATTGTCAGACATGAGAGTTGTGATCCTTGAAAATGGATGAAGGGCTCTAGGTTAAGGAGGAAGAAATGATTCTCCAATTATCTATTGCTAACCCCCAAAACTTAGTGTTTTAAAACAATGATTCTATTATGTCTTAAACATATGTGAGTTTGGAATTCACTCAGGGCTCACCTACATGATTCTCTGGTTCTGAGTGATGTTATACAGAATTTCTTCAGTACTTTCACATGACAGATAAGCTTGTCTGGAGTTTGTTCTCATGTGTGATGCCTCAGAGCCTGGTAATCTCTGGCTCATTACATGGTGGCTGAGGCCTCACACACTATAGACTGTGTGACCTCATTGGCCTGGTAATCTCAGGCTCATTACATGGTGGCTGAGGCCTCCCAGACCAAACATGCCAGCAAAAGAGGCTGACACTCTATGGCCTTTGACATCCTAGCCTCAGATGTCACAAGGGGTTGCTTTTGTCATGCTATATTAGTCCAAGCAATATAAGTCTGTCTAGATTCAAGAGCAGGAGACATAGACCCATGTCTTTTTTTTTTTTTTTTTTTTTTGCAATTTTTGGCCATGGCTGGGTTTAAACCTGCCACCTCCAGCATATGGGGCTGGTGCCCTACTCCTTTGAGCTACAGGTGCTTAGACCCATATCTTAATGAGAGGGAGGTATCAAAGAATTTGTGACCCTTTTAAAAACCTGCCATGGATAAGCCAATACAGTTTTCTTATTCTAGTGCTTAGGCAGTTCTTTATGACATCTGCTTCTGAGTGGAAGGAATAGCATCAGCCCACCCCTCTCCCTTTTCACTCTCCTCCTCATAAAGCACAAGGGTGTAGTGTTTCCTCCTCCCTTAGCCATACACAAGGATGGCAGACATATTGCCTCACTGGAAAATCTATATCACCCAAGCTGCAGGCATCCATGGAAACACAGAAAGAACAAAATCCCTCTAAACACCTGCACATTATAAGGCTTCAGAGACGTCTTGCTTTGTTCAATTTTACTGCCCCAACTGACCCCAAACATAATCTTAGATTTCTAAAACATATGCCAATCATAGACTTTACTTGATCCACTTGTTACATATATTTAAAAAGCACATAGCACAGTCTTGGTTTTGTATATATTGTGATACATCACTTAAAGTGTGCGGTAAGTTTTTATTTGTACAACATATTGTACTGTGTTGATGATTGAGTATTTTTTAGAGTCATTTATTTATCTCTCAAGAATTTGAGACAGAAATTGATTTCAATGTAAAACAAGAATATCCTTCATATGTGAAGTTTTTCTTGGTAAGAGAACGCAAGTTATCCAACTTACCCTGTTTTTCTTTCCACAGTTATTCTTCCCTATCTGATCTTGAAGGATGACTAAATGTTTGTGGGATATAGAATTTGACCTCAAATACTCTAATCAGTATTCTAATTTGTGAGAATAAGGAAGAAATGGAGACTGGCAAATTAATCATCCATGTAGTGGGGTCCAAAGTTAGCCATGACAAATATGAATGTCTTCTATACCAGATATGGCTTTCAATTTTCAGTTGATAATAACTAGTAAAACCAACTGCTACATGACAGAGTTCAAATTTAAATAAGGTCTGATCCCCAAAACTCTGTTCTTAATTTTCATGTTATTTCAGCTTCAATCTAAACATAAACCAAACTTGAATATCACTCCATTTAGTGGAATTATATAAAATATGTTTTGTTATTTGTACAGAAAGAATATAAGAAACATAGGAGAAAGAGTATCCATACATACTGACCAAATAATAATTCTAGAATTAGCCTGTGAAGGAAGAATTATTGTATTCTTTTTTTTGGTAAGAATATAGAATCTCACAGAGCTTAAGTAACTCTCAAAGTTTCTGGGACAATGCAAATTGGGGGCTGAGATTGAGGCTCTGATTTCACCAGATTCACACACTATTCTTTTTCTCTTCATCACACCAAGAATAGTAATGCTATGACTGTTTCAATTTTTCTGTAGCTCAGCCGTGACACAAACTGCCTAACTAAAGTTATCCACATTATTTGAAATAAGTTCTAACAATCAAGTTTGCAAACTCATCTTAGAAAAAGTACCATAGGCCTCATGGCTGAATATCATTATGGTTACCTTCAAAGTACTCTCTTGGGAAGCTATGTACTGATGCAAGAGCTTAGTCCACCCTTCAAAACAATTTGGAACTCTTTCTCTGAAATGACTATCAGAGCTGTCATTGTACAAGTTCTGACAATTAAGTTCTCTAACTTGTCACTGTGTGCTTACATTGGCATCACTGTACAAACAACTTGGTAAGGCTTTATAACCTTGGTATACCAAGCTGTGTTTCATAGCTGTGTTTGTGTCAACATGTGCTGGTGTCTTGCTGAGGGGCATCCATTATTTTTGTTGTACCTTTTTGTGTGCTTTATGACAACAGCTCTGATGACCATGCCAGATAAAGGGTTTCAAAGCTTCTTTGAAGGGTACAGTAGGCACCAGCATTGGTGCATATCTTCCCAAGGGGAGTACTTCTAAGGCATCCACACTGATACTCAGCAATGAGGCATGCAGCATTTTTCTAGGATGAGTTCGTGAACTTAATCATCAGACTTTTGTAACCTAAACCTAAAATTCAAAAGGAAGAGGAAAAGTCTAACAAACAAACCAACAGAAAATTATGTAATGGACAGAAATTGCTTACATTTATTGTCCTTTCTGGAAGTGACCTTCTGGAGGGGAACATCATATATTTTTGCTTTATTGAACTCAGGTGTGGCCAAGTGCTTGGACCAGAAAGACGTAGGTGGAAGCCACACCAGTTACTTCCTTGCAGAGGTCTGGCAAGCCCATGTTTGATTCCCCATTCTCTCTCCTCTCCCTGCCTTTGTGATCATGGGAGACTGTGTTACATGGAGCATCTCTTGGTCTGGGCCCTGTGAGGTAATAATGAGCATAAGCCTGGCTGTGCAGCATGAGTGAGAAATAAGCTAAGGTATTATAAGCCATTGAAATATTTGAGTTGCTTTTAGCTACAGTCTGACTGTGCTGTAGCAAATGCTGCTGGCATTCCACCCAGGTGCTCTCTGTGCCAGCTTATGATTTCTGTGGGAAATGCTATGTGCCTTTGTGGTCAGAGACTGGGAAAGGCAGTGGTTCCCAGGGGATAATTGGAAACAGATAGCAATGTGTGGATTTGAGATTTATAAAACTGGAGGCAAGGGGTTAGAGAAGTAGTGATGGGAGAGAGCAACACAGCAAACACAGCCATAGAGAAAGACAGCAGGAAAGAATAAATGGCAAAGCAAGAGAGGCAGCATGAGAAGGACAGAGAAAAGCAGAAACCACGAGTGGAAGGAAGGAAAAACCCAGACAGGAAGAGACAAAATTAGGGGGTTCTCCTGGGAGTTCCCACATGGGAGCTGATAGTTTAGGGACTGGGCATGGCCAGAGGCTGGTTACAGAAGCCAGTCCAAGGCATCTCTGCTGCTTCCTTGTACCCTTCTGCTGAGAACTCTCACTCATCTCTGGATTATCCATCAGGAACAAGTAAGGCCAGCAGTTCGAGAAACTCAGGGAACCGGAGCAGAAAGGCAAAGTTCACCCCTCAGGGTGAACATCTGCTCCATGTTTGCAGCTACTGAGGCAGAAAGGGTATCAGGTCATCCAGAGTCAGGCAAGACTGGCCAGATGCTGCTGCTCTAGTACGTCTTTGAAGGACACGCAGGATATGAGCTGCATGGGTTTCTTGGCACTACTTCCCAAGTGCTACCCTTCCTGACATGATTCACTCTTGTACAGGGATGACAGCACATGTCTTGCCCCATCTAGGTTTACATCCTGGCTGTAAGAATTGCCAGTAGTGTGACCTTGTTGTCTTGTTGCTAATCCTCTTCAGAAGTTTCCCCAGCTGTAGAGTAAAAACAGTAAGGCTATGTGAGTGTCAAACCAGATAGTGGCCACCAGGTAGGAAGAGTCAACAACAGTATGTTTTGCTGTTGTTATTGTTGGCACAGAAGCTTCATTTTCACTGGTGCATCTCCTAACCTCACCACCCTTCTTTACTGTGAAAGCCATGCATTGTGTGTGTGGGTAGGTATTTATATAGCTATATATGGGTCCATTATCGTATTTCTTTCTGGCTGCACATTTTAATTATAGTTAACTGAAAAGATACTTTTAGATATCCCTAAATAACAAAGAAAATCAGAAATGAAAACAGCAAGCTTGAGAGTGGAGCAGATGAAGCCCTGAGGGGATGCATTCTAGCTGTCTCTCCAGAACCACAGATGTCTTCCCAGAATGGAACCCGGGCCCCAGCAGTGGACATCTGATCATAGAAGCAAATGTATCCCCCTAAGAGGTTAGCATGAAACCTTCTGACAGTCCTCAACAAGTCTAGACTCTACCCCAATTCTTGGTGAAATCAAAGCCCAGTCCTTCCATTTGTACTGCTCCTGATACCCCTAGTACATCTTAGTTCTCATGTACAGGAAGCTTTTCATAGGCACTTGCTTTGGTCATTCGCCTCTGAAGTCCCCTGACCATGTTATCCAGAGCTGAACATAGAGATATCAGACCTTTAGGGTTAGGGTGGGAGACTCAGGCTCTGCTGGGCAAGTGCTTTACAAGCTAAAATGTGTTCAAACCTTATATTGCGTTCCTGAGGAAAAACCTCACCAGTTCTCTCTCAACAAGTAGCAATGTCCATGATTGACATGGACTAGAAAGAGAAAATGGAGCCACAGGGAACTCAGATGAGTATGGTTCTCTTGCTATTCTTTGCACCCAAGGATGTGTGTTCCTGGTGCTGCTTGCCCACTCTGTTTCTAAACCTTGGTGATTTTTAGAACTTAACTGGGCCAGATGGGAAACTCTAGACTCAAGTGTGGGCTCCTGGTGGGAGTGACCCTCTGGGCTTTTGTAATGCTGATGTTCTGCTTTAGTCAATAACAAGCCCACTTGTCACAGCACTCAAAGGCAGGTAGAAACCATGCCCAGCCTCTGTGTCCAGAACAGAGAGAGTGACTGGGGCTCTGGAGTTACTCCGGGGCTTAAAACTTAAACATTTACACAGTATTATGGGTACTCACTAAGCATTCTTTTAATGAATGCATCTGGGATAAAAATCTGAAGTTTTATCCAATAAAAACATCCCCAATAATATAGAGATAGTAATGCCTCCCCCATAAGGGTATTTTAAGAATTTCAGCATGAGAAATCTTATTTAAGCACTAGTACAATTCTTCTTGGGAATGTCTTCTCATTTAGCATGCTGTTCTAAGTTGAGAAGTACAAGCCAAGCTTTGCTTAGTGGTAGATGGCCTTCTTCATCTCATCCTGCCCTGGCCTATCTGGACTGACAAAGCCTGTGAGAGTCAGGCTGAGTGAGAGTCTGGAGCATCAGGATCCCAGATGTGAGGTTCTCCCCAACCTTCAACTGCTTGGTCTCCAAAAGTCAAGTCCCCTTGGCACCCCATCAACCATCCCAGCCATAGAGGTTGATATAGCTCATGGAGCAAGTATTTATCTTATTCAGAGAAACATGTAGTTATTATCATCAATAAGGGGAACTCAGATGCATTTCTATGTTTTTGTTTTTGGTTTTAGTTTTTCTTGAGACGGAGTTTCACTCTGTCACCCAGGCTAGAGTGTCGGGGCATCAGCCTAGCTCACAGCAACCTCAAACTCATAGACTCAAGTGATTCTCCTGTCTCAGCCTCCTAAGTAGCTGAAACTATAGTCCCCTGCCACAACATCTGGGTGATTTTTCTATTTTTAGTAGAGATGGGGTCTTCTATGCCAGTATAATGTCATTTATTCAACTGAAAACAACTGTCTTTGATTATGAGCCCGAATGATTTTAAAAATGCCTTTTTTTTTTTTGTCTTAGAATCTCAGAGTTAGCAGAATCCTTAGAGGTTAATCTACCCACCTATACCCAGTGCTTCCGTCCTTGTGGACAGCAGCTCTCTCCCCCACTCACTAAAGGCTGATCTCAGAGTCAGGACTCTCTGGTCACTTGTCCCAACTCAGCCAGCAAACTGCTAAATGACCTTAAGTTGCTCGATCTCAGATGAGTTTCAGGTTCATCATGTGTAAAATGATGTGTTGGCAGACATTATCTTTCCATTGTCAATTCTCTGGCCCTTATAAATGTCATTAGTCATTCTAATTTCCTGTTTCTCAACATTGAAATATGGATACTCTCCTTATCCCAGCAAAGATGAAGAACATTTTTTTTCTTGCCATGGCAGGTCTTTAAGTTGGTGTTATGGCCTCTCTCTCTCTATCTCTGTCTCTCCATCTATTTCTTCCTTCCACCCTTCCCTACTCTTTATTCCAAAAATATGTCTTGCATTCACAGAATACCTGGAAACACCACAACCCTTGATCTATATTCCATGCTTCCAAAAAAATAAGTTCCAGATGGTTGAAACAGATTTGAATGTAAAAAGTAACAAGTAGGAACTTTTTTTCTTTTTAAATTACCTTGAATATGAACATAGACTTTTTAAAGGAAAACATGAATCCCAGGAGACTAAAAGTCTGTTAAATGTAACTGCATAAGAATGAAATATTTATGCATGATGAAAACAAAATATGAAAACAAAACCCATGAAATAAGGTTTATTTGATTTATACATAAAATCCTCTTACAAATCTTTAAGCATATTAATGAGAAACATAAATAATTTTTAAAAGTATGGAAAGAACTCAATCTTACTCAAAATTAAAGCAGAGAAGATGTAGTAAGAGTAGTTTTTGGATAACTGTTAGTTTTCAGACAATGTGTTGAAGATACAGTAGTGAACAGAATGAACAATGTCTCTTCCCTGATGAAGCATATTTAATGAAGATTGATATTACCATGCATTATAAAAATATGTATGCATACACAAACACATACACATATGATTACAAATAATAAATTAGTTTGAGAAAGACACTCTCTGGTTATCTTAGGGCTGGAAGTGATCTTTGGAACATTCCCAAGAAATGGAATGGAGCAGTGTGAGGGAGACATTTGGACAGAGCTGTGGTGAGGCTGAAATAGAGGCTCACATCCCACAGGGAGCTCTGTAGCCAAGATGGCTGTCCAGAATCATCCTGAATGGTGTTCAGAATTGAAAGTTGGGGCCTGAGAATTTGCAAGTCCTCATTAATAGGCCATTGGTTGCCTTATCAAAAGGATTATCATCTTGGGAGAGGCATTTCTCTTTGACTGGGGGCAACTTCTGGGGTGAGCCCCAGCTGTGGGCTATGGGAATGAATTGCCTTGGTTCTGAATGGGGTCTGGACAATGCCCCATGGCATGTACTCTGAGAGTATATAGGGGGCCCCTGGCAGAGATTCTGAATGTGCTTGTGGAGGCTAGGGGAAGCTTCCACAGACAGCCATCGCTAACTAGCATCCCTGCCTTGTTTCCTGTCTCAGAGGGAGATGTTGAGTCTTCTGTTAGTAAGTTTGATGTTAATATCAGGTTTTGAGGGGTTTTTTTTAGACACATTCTGTTTATCAGTTTGAAGAAGATCATTTTTGTTCCGAGTTTGCTCAGAATTTTTAATCAGTGGATGTTGATTTTTGTCAAAGGTCTCATATGCCCTCGATGCTCATAGTTTTTTCTTTTTCTCTTAATAAAGTGGGTTATATTGATGAATCTGCTAATGTTAAACCAACTTTGTATTTCTAACATAAAATTGCTACTTTGTTATGGTTCCATGTCCTGCTTACATATTGCTAGATTTGATTTTGCTAACATTTTGTTAAGGACTTTTGCATCTATGTTCATGACAGATATTGGTTTGTTGATTTATTTTCTTGTGATGTTTTTGGTATCAATATAATTCTTATAAAATGAATTGAACAATATTCCCTTCTCAATATTCTAGCAGACTTTGTGCAGGATTAGTATCATTTCTTCCTTGAATATTTAATAGAATACAGCGATAAAACCACCTAGATCTTCAGTTTTCTGTGTGGGAAGGTTCTAAATTGTAAATTCAATTTGTTTAACATATTTGGGAGTATCTGGTTTCATTTATTCTTCAGTTAGTGTTGGTCATTTTTATCATTCAAAAGATTTTCCATTTTATCCAGTTTGTCAATTGATTTATCTTATAAGTTGTTTTTTTTTATTATTGTTCTTTTCAATTTAAATTCAAAATAAAATTTGAATCATGGATTTGGCATGTAATAGGCAACAAAAAGATGGAGCTTATCTATCATATATATATATATATTTTTTTGTTTGTTTGTTTGTTTGTTTAAGACAGAGTTTCACTTTGTTGACCTTGGTAGAGTGCCATCATGTCACAGCTCACAGCAACCTCAAACTCTTGGGCTTAAGTGATTCTTTTGTCTTAGCCTCCCAAGTAGCTGGGACTACAGGTGCCTGCCACAATGCTATTTTTTAGAGATGGGGTCTTGCACTTGCTCAGGCTGATCTCGAATCTGTGATCTCAGGCAATCCACCTGCCTTGGCCTTCCAGAGTGCTAGGATTACAGGTGTGAGCCCCCGTGCCTGGCCCCATATATTCTTTATGATTGTGTGGGTCAATTGAAAATCTTTAGAGTATAATGTGATGCCAATAAAAAACAGTATTTTCAATATACTTGCATCTTTAGTACACCTGCATCTCTAGGGATTTGTTTTAGAAAAATAACTGTGTATGTATTTATAAATGCTAAAAGTACTTACAGCATCATGTTTCATAATAAAAAGTAGAAACAATAAAATGGATCTGTTGAGGGCTGGCTAATAAAGAATAGGACATCCATATAATGCAACTCAATGGAAAGAAAAGAGAGAGATAGGGTAATACGTGTTATTATGGGAAGGTATCTTTTATATGTTGTTAAAGAGAGAGAAAAGTTTGTAAATAGATTTTCACAGCCTTTAAAAAAAAAGAATATGGTTATACATGCTTAGAAAATCTCTCCAAAATTATACGGCAACTAGTTCAGTTTGGGCAATTTAAGGATTTGGAAGGAAGACTATTCCCAATTTGTAGGGCCCAATTGACATTTTCAGATTTAACAGGTATGCTTAAAATGAAAAGCAAAATTCAGATAAATGTTTTATAACTCTCACTTTTTCTGTCTTACTCCAGCACCAAGCATATTTCCAATTTACATTTTGTCAGTTCTCCCAGGTTGTGAATATAACTGCCTACTTAGGCAGTCCTTATGCTCTCTCCACTTTGAAGTGGCCCAGCTGGTAATCAGGGACATGCAATGGGAGAAAGTGGCTGGAACAATCTTGTTCAAATGCATACAAATGCACATATGTTCATAAGAGGGAGGACCTGGAACGATAACTCAGGGAAGAGTTAGATTTAGGGCTGAACCTCTCTACTGATTCTGTAGGGCCCACAGGGCTAGGAACAGGGGCCTCTGTAAAATGAATGAAGGCCTCATCAGGCTTTGGAGGGGTTTCTTGGTGAAGTTAAGGCTTTGAGGTTAATTGCAGGCATTTAAAGAAACTGGTGCATGTTTTAGAGCCAATTGTAGTATTTCCTATTAGGGGGTGGAGTTGATTTTTTGGCTCCAAAGAACTAAGAGAATTTTTGGAAAAGCTGGGGATAAAGGCAGAAGGGGTGAAATGTTTTTCTCTGTTTTTATTTTATTGGAAGAATAAAAGTTGTCTTGGGCTACACAGTAAATACACAAACACCTAACAAAAGCTGATTTGCCAGGCGAAAGAAAAGTCCCTGCATACTTTTTGTGCTATCATATATCAGACAACACAGATAAGAAAAAAAAGTTTGCACAAATTCAGCATGCAGCCCATGGCCACAGGTTGGACATCCCTGCCTTAGAATCTGAGATATCTTCTGGAAGGCAGATTTGGGGATTTGGGGAAAAGCAGCCCTGATATTAAGAAGTTTCTGATAGGTAAGATTTCACATTTTCCCACTAAACAAATCTTTAAAAAGTTCTAAAACTTAATTGGTCAAACATGGGACTAACTAAAAGTTTGTTCTGCTCTCCCCAGACTGATTGCTTGGGGACTCTCTGACCCTGGGCTAATTAAAAGAGCTGCCTCAGTGACTAAGTCCCCTTGGGAAAAAGGGAAGTGGGAGCGAAGGCAAGAAAGGGAAAGACCCTCAACTCTGCACAAGATACTATTGCTGGACATTTTTCTAAGCTCCTTCATGAGGATAATTTCCTACTTTACATCAAATGGAGATGGCAGTCACTTGCCCTGGCCCCTGTGCATGGCTCAGCACTAGCCACCCTGGATTTACCCTCAGCCGAGCCTGAGGGAACATTAGAAGTGGGGGTGGAGCCTCCTCATAGAGGTCAGTGTATCCTCAAAGGTTTTCCTCTGTGGAAAAGAGAGTAAAATATGGTCAGAATGGGAGGTCCTCGGCCTGCCTGCCTTTTAGAAGAAGGACACCCAGATCCTGAAGCAGCAGATTGCGTACAGAGAGTACTTTCAGCTCTTCTCAGTTCCACTGCTGGGTCCTTCTCTCAATTTTCTTCATTGTCCACTAGTTGTCCAGCTGTTGTGGGAAAGCAGACCTCTGAGCTCTCTTATCAGTTCTGTCCTTTAAGAACTGTCTGCCCAACAAAGATATGGAGGAGGCTGCTGCAGGAAGTAAAGGATAAAACAGATAATGGTCATGTCATGCAGGAAGGGACACCACATAGAGTAGGATTGAGGGGATATTGCCTAACCAGCCCTGGCCAGGACAAGTACTATTTAATCATATATCCATCCATTCATCCATCATCTACCAAAACTTTTTAGCAATACTAATTTGCCCCCAAAATATTTTGTATGTATAAATTTTATGTGCCAGTCTTAGAATACAGGGTTGAAGAAGACATATTCTTGCTCTTGTGGAATTTAAATGCTAATGTCATAGGTAAACAATACATAAATCAATAAAACTATATCCCTAGCCCCTCTTCCTTGCTTTATTTTTCTTCATTGCCACGAATAATAAACTAACAGCTTATATATTTCCTTATATGCCTTGTAGCCTCCACTCTCTCCTTGAATATGAGCCCCACAGGGCAGGCATTTTTGTTTGTTCTGTTCATGACTACATTTGTTTAATGTTTAATGAAGAAACAAAATGAACAATTATACATATAATATCAGGTAATAACAATTGCTGTAAGAAAAATGAAGGTCTGTTTTGGGTAGGTGGATTGATTGGAAAGAGTCCATTGAAGATATGACATTTGACTAATGGGATAAATACAATGAGGGGCAGAGAGCCCAACACCTAGGAGCTGATGGCCTCAGATCTGTTCCTTGTCTGTGCCAGCTGCTATCTATTCTTCCTCCCAGAACATTGGAGGGAAAATGAATTAAAGAAGAATGGATTTGCTCTGGGAAATTACCCCAAGCTTTAGAGTTCTCATTTGGAGACATTTCCACTCTGTAATATGGAGGTTTTAGAATCTGAGAGCAGCAAGGACATTGGTCTTGACTCTCTGCCTCTTTTTTACTGGTCCCAGGGTGGGTCTGTGCACTATTGTTACAGATAAGAGCTCAGGTTCAAATTCCCATCCTTTGAATATCATATGAAATGTCTTTATGTCACCTGGTACAGTTAACCCAAGAGAAGGCAGGGCAATCACAGAACTGAAGATGTCTGATGGATTTGATTTCAAAACTGGCCTATTATAAAGATCTTAATCTTTGCCCTTGGAGAGAAGACACATTCAGTGGGCAAAAAAACACCTTTTCCAGGGAGCCAACTCCACAATGAAGTGGTGACAACACTTACCTCCAGCTATGTGCAGAGCATGGTAGCAGGGGCCTGCCACTTGATAATCAGGTTGAAAATAGTTCCTCACCATAATCTTCTGTCTTCTTTCTTGAGAGAAGGACCACGTGGAGCAATACTATCTCTCTTTTCATCTCTGGGTTTTACAAGAAACAAAGCAAAGACTAAATGACAGGTAATCGCTGCCACTAAATTATGCCTTCTTGGCTTCGCTGGGTCCCAAGAACGACACCACATCCTTTTTGCTGTATTCTTCTTATTCTACTTAGTGACATTAATGGGAAACACCATCATCATCATGATTGGCTGTGTTTATAAGCGTCTACATTCCCACACGTATTTCTTCCTTGGCCATTTCTCTGTCATGGAGATCCTGATCACCACCACAATCGTCCCTGCGATGCTTTGAGGATTGCTCCTCCCTGGGATGCAGACAATGTCCTTGACTGCTTGCATTGCCCATCTTTTCCTGTATCTTTCTGTGAGATCCACAGAGTTTACATTACTTGGGGTAATGGCTGTGGACCGCTATGTGGCTATCTGCAACCCTTTGAGGTACAACGTCATTATGAACAGCCACACCTGCATCTGGGTGGTAATTGTGACATGGGTATTTGGCTTTCTTTTTGAAATCTGGCCTGTCTATGCCACATTTCAACGTACATTCTGCAAATCAAATGTGTTAGGTCATTTTTGCTGTGACAGAGGGCAATTTCTCAAGCTATCCTGTGATGACACCCTCTTCACAGAGTTTATTCTATTTTTAATGGCTGTTTCCATTATCATTGGTTCCTTGATCCCTACGATTGTCTCCTATACCTACATCATCTCCACCATCCTCAAGATTCCCTCAGCCTCTGGAAGGAGGAAAGCCTTCTCCACATGTGCCTCCCACTTCACCTGTGTCATGACTGGCTACGGCAGCTGCTTTTTCCTCTATGTGAAACCCAAACAGACACAGGGAGCGGAGTACAATAAGATAATTTCTCTGTTAGTTTCTGTAGTAACTCCTTTCCTGAACCCTTTCATCTTTACTCTTCAGAATGACAAAGTCAAAGAAACCCTTCGAGATGGAGTGAAAGTCAGCTGTAAACTCCTCAAAGATTAACTTTTCTTTAAGTCAGTCTTAGGTGCTAAAGTTCTCAGTGTGGATTATTCACTAACCTAGAAAGTCCTAACTCCCGTCTTCCATTATAATCATTATAACAATCTAATAGTGTGTACGAATCCCAGTCACACCATGGAATTAGGTAAAAACAGGTGAAAATAAAATCTCTTCTTTGTCCAGCAGAATCTCAAAGCCTTAATTTCTGCATGTTTTCACTATTGAGTCCCCCTAAAGCATAATCTTATGTTCTTGGAGTAATTATAGAAAGTAAACACACACATTCTTTTTGGTAAGAATTGTGTTAGCCTGATTTATTTGCATATAGTCATTCCTGAAAATGTAATAACATTTCCTGGAGAAGGAAGAAGAAAGAAGGACGGTCAAATGAGAGAGTGCAAAGGGAGAGATGCTCACGTTCGTCCTTCATTGACTGTTGCTTAGTCTTTCCCCATATTTTGTGCAATTACTTAACAATATAGCCAAATGCATTTCAAATACCTTGAGACTCTTTCTGTCTGGTTGCACATCATATCATCCTGGCCCCATTGCCACTGACGAATGAGTGTAAGGTTGTTTATATTTTGCCACAAAACTAATCTAGAGTCATAATATGGGGATTGAAATGCTTCTCATTTGGAAAATCTTTGTGGTATAAAGAAGATAAAAATATTTGGGGACAGGAATGGGAGGAAAGTTCCTTTTCTTAAACTTCAGAATAGTCTTTTAACTGCTTCTCCTTACAATGGGTATAGGGTTAAGTGACCGATTTTAACATTGGTAAAGTGGGACACCATTGACTGGGGGGCAGGGGGGATTCTTAACTAAAAATTTGGTCTATATGGAGCAAGAAAAATTTTCATAGAACACAAAAATAGTATTGTAATATATATATTTTAAATTTCAACATAAGTACAATTTAAAAATATGATACATGAAAAATAATTATGTATAGGGCAGCACCTGTGGCTCAAGGGAGTAGGGCGCCAGCCCCATATGCTGAAGGTGGTGGGTTCAAACCCAGCCCTGACAAAAAATGAAAAAAAATTATGTATAGTATTATTTTATTCTTTGGCATATTTCTCATTTGAGTGAATTTTCTTTAGTAGATTGCTGTCATTGTTTAAAAGGTCATGAAATTTTTCACAAGAATGTGTTAAATTATATTTCACACATAAAATGGCTTTCAAAGTCTCAACACTTAATTGTGATTTTTCTGATGTCCACATTTTATTTACTGTA